>JAUMGZ010164045.1:0-15854 GCA_032359645.1 Pododesmus macrochisma
GAAGTAAGTTCAGTTAATAGAAGTTTAGTGAGTTGATAGACGTTAGTTGAGTTGAATAGCAGTTAGTTCAGTTGATAGAAGTTAGTTCAGTTGAATAGAGTTAGTTCAGTTGAAAGCAGTTAGTTCAGTTGAATAGAGTTAGTTGAGTTGAAAGAAGTTAGTTGAGTTGAATAGAGTTAGTTGAGTTGAATAGAGTTAGTTGAGTTGAGAGAAGTTAGTTCAGTTGATAGAAGTTTGTTGAGTTGATAGCAGTTAGTTCAGTTGATAGAAGTTAGTTGAGTTGAATAGAGTTGGTTCAGTTGATAGAAGTAAGTTCAGTTGATAGAAGTAAGTTCAGTTAATAGAAGTTTAGTGAGTTGATAGACGTTAGTTGAGTTGATAGGAGTTAATTCAGTTAAAAAGAGTTGGTTGAGTTGATAGAGTTAGTTCAGTTAAATGAAGTTACTTGAGTTGAAAGAAGTTAGTTCTGTTGACAGAAGTAAGTTCAGTTGAATAGAGTTAGTTGAGTTGAAAGAAGTTAGTTGAGTTGACAGAAGTAAGTTCAGTTGAATAGAGTTAGTTGAGTTGAAAGAAGTTAGTTGAGTTGATAGAAGTTAGTTGAGTTGATAGAAGTTAGTTGAGTTGATAGAAGTTAGTTTAGTTGAATAGAGTTAGTTGAGTTGAAAGAAGTTAGTTGAGTTGATAGCAGTTAGTTGAGTTGATAGAAGTTAGTTGAGTTGATAGAAGTTAGTTTAGTTGAATAGAGTTAGTTGAGTTAATAGCAGTTAGTTCAGTTGAATATAGTTAGTTCAGTTGATAGAGATACAGACATTTAAACGTTGTTTTTCGTGTTTTCCGACCGATAAAAAATAGATAATGTTACAACCGCACACTGTGATGTTTGACACGAAACCTTAAACCACATGTTATTAAATCCTAATGAAACAAACAAACAAATATATCTGACCATCCGCAAAGTAGGTTTTGTCTAGTATGAGTTGATTCATGTGTCAAAGATACTCTCTCTGCAAGTATCAAATAACAAACAACAAAACTCGTTCATAAATATTATAACGGTGCATGTATATATCTTATAAAGTTGTTACGTAAAGCTGTCAAAGGTCTGATATAATTGAATTCACTAAATGGCATCTAAAGAAATTGACGATTTCGTATTTAAGGCGCAACACATATCAACACGTTTAATAATCAAAGGGTAAAAGTAGAGAGTGCGCGCTTTTTAGCATTTTTATGATAATTTTTTCTGAACTCACAGATTATTTTTTAATATTGACAGTAGGATATGTTACAAATAGAATAATTATCTCAATTCAAAAACGGTCTCATATTTTCAAAGTTAAATTATGCAAATTTCCATAAAAACAGTGTTATTTCTCACGAGCCATAAAAAAGTGTTTGACCACGATCTCGTCAATGATCAAAAATTGAAATCTTCCGGGAGTTAGGTGATGACGATATAAAGCTATATATTGCATTAGTTTCGTATTTCCTTAATGTAAAAATTGTAATCATTACTCTAAATAAGAGCTCCTTAAGCACCTTTTATGTCACTCGAGATTTTCAATTGTTTAATAAACGCCATCAGTATTGCATATACCTCTGAAAATTGAATCAAACGTGACAATTACATAAAACAACAAGTTATAATCGAGTTTTCATTGGGACAAAACAGAAAAAGTCGTTCATTGGTAGTCTCGTTCATTGGTAGTCTCGACCATCCAGACGCTTTTCGCCAAAGATCGAACATTCTTTCCGCAGGGGCAAAAGCGGCTTAATGGTCGAGATTAGTTTAGTTTTGGTGAAATGGACATCAACGCTGTCACTTCGCTAAAATAAAGTAAAATTGACATAGTAGACTAGCAGTAATCAACTTTTTTTTAAACTCGAAAATGTTATAATAAACTCAGGCCACGACCTTCGTTTCTAACCTATGTATAATATTTTATCTATATATTACAAAACAGCATACACAAAAACGTGAGTCATTTCTAAGATAAGCTTACAAACTGGTATGATTGTTATTAATTAATATCAATTCGTAGTTCTTATAAGATCCAATTCAGTCATATGTGGTATTAATGGTTAGGAATAACGTTACTCAGATCAAGGTCTAATACGAAGTCTTGATGTCATACTACACCGCCTACATTATCAAGTATCTCAACAGATTCGTCAATGTCATGCAATGCCCTAAATCCGTAGGTTTTCTATTTGCTCGTTGGTTTCAGCTCCTGTCACATGATCGGCAAATAAATTTGGAAGCGGTTACAGTCATCGTGTTTAAAAGGAAAGACAGCTGTGTGCGCGAATCCGATATTGAGAGATTGCGAGATTTTCTCTCACTTTCCCTTCCCTGTGTCGCACTCTCACATCGCGATCACGTATGATGGTTGTACATATCACAATGCAATAACTGTATGTGGGTAACAATTTTATAAAATCTTGATAAAATCAAACTCAGCGACAAAAAGGTCAATTAAGAAAAAATGACGACAATAACGCCATTAATTTTTTTTTTTTTTTGAAGGAGATAGCCTGATTAACTTTTTTTGGTGATTCTTTGCAGTACCAATTTGAAACTCTCTCTCAGTGTTAATGCATTAAGTCAAATGTGTATATTAAATTTCATAAAATGAAAAAAGTCCCAAACTATATGGTTTATTGTAATCTTCTAAATCAGTCATTCGCAAATATATGGGTGTTTTTTCTCACAATTTTTATAAAAGAGTTCCACTAAATATTTTAAGTTGAGTGAATGATTTTTTGAAATTTAAAAAAGCAAGACATGTCAGCTCTTTATTGCCTGAGAATGCATTTCTCGTTGCATACTAAAAGAGTAAACTTGCTTTGTCTAATGGATACCACTGTTACAAACTCTATATGCCATGCTCTAGTTTGCACTTATCTGACAACCTCCTGTAGACATATGAATTTGATAGTAGGGAAACGCTCTCAACAATGCTTCTGACACAGAATAGATGCAGTTCAATATTATAAGGATACGTAAGTGTTATGTGAAGGGTCATATAATCAGGAATTTATGACCGCGAGAATCAACACGAAAAAGCATTAAAAATATCTGTTCATTTTCTTAGAATCAATTGCTAAGATAGAATTAAACTCCAAGAAAAAAATAGATCTAAATAATTTGATGTCAGTTTCGAAATTGTTAATGATTTTTTGGTAAAAAAGTTTCTAAAAATCAACGGGGTTTGCATATTGGTGCTGTGTAATAACCGCGCTTTCTGTATATTATTAAAACAATCTGATGTTCCTTTTAATGTATTATTAACGACTACGAAATACACAATAAAAGAAATTATATCTCATTCTTATCCCAAGTTAAGACGTTAAAATTTGGCACTTTTCTCGCTCGCTACTTAATACGCAGCATTATTGGGTAGGAGAAGGACTGGTTGGCTCGGTGTCAGTATAATGTGACCGAGTGAAAGATCATGTCAATTTGTCTGCGGCGTGATATTTCAGTGAGATAGCACTAAAAAGTCGCCATACGTGCGCACTGTCGCAAGTAGACACCGTCTCGGTATGACCTAAAATGAGTTAGAGGAACGCTAAGCCCCAATAAAACAAATAAAACAAACCAAGTTAAGATGCTTTAAAGTACGCTTTTTCTTTGTAATAACATCGATGAGTATTTCGAATGGATCATCTCGGTCTGTGACATTTCTTCACTGCTTAATCAACATAGATTTTCAGACAATTACATGTTAACATTTACGTTTTAGAATCATGCTGCTTGAAAGTGAAAGGCCTTTACATGTTTCTATGCTCGTCTCGCCTCCTCCAGGCACTCGGGTGTTTCCGTAAACAACACCGAGCGCGATCATGTACTCATTTGTGTCTATAGTGGTAGGGAAACAATTAGATGCATTCCTAGTCTAAATCGGGAGCCCTAATGGGTTCCGTAGAATATGATTGCATCTAATTGTTTCCTTACAGCCATAGACACAGCCAGAATTAAAGTCAATCCATATATATGACTGAAAATATGCATCCGTTTACTTCACATCAGTACTCGCGCATTCATCTATCCTTACCCTGTACATACGTTACAAACATATTTCTCCTATCTTGCATCCTACGATCTATTAATTATTTCTCCACGCTTATATTTAGACATGATTACATCCATTTTGATCCGGAAAGCTATACTGGCTGGAGCTTGGTGATCATGGCAAAGTCACCGAAGTTAGAATTCTTAAAACGGAGGTAAAGACCAGATAATTATTAGCTTGTCCTTAGGCGAGGACTCAAAGCTTTAATTCTCGTACACTTGACACGGACTTTACCACCTAACACGAAAAAAATCCATGTACAGTTCATTCTACTTTTTATATATATCCCTCTTACTTTATTTAATTTTTGTCCTGTCCTACTTACTCGGTTTTCATCTGTTTGCCGGTTGTGACTGAACTCCTATTAAGCAAACAAACAAAAGTGATACATTTCAAATACAAAATTGCAAACTGGAGCGGGTCATCAGTACATATTTTTACCTTAAAGAGAGAACCAATTCTGTGGGTGAGAACATTCCGTCCGAGATTCTAGGCCAAGCTACGAATATACCGTCAAAAGCAGACAACAAGGAATTTTTCTTTTTTTTCTACAAAATCCGACTTATGCAGGTTACGGCCCTGTCGTGTCATCAATACCATACACAACATTACAAACTTGCACAAAGTTGTCGATCAATCCTCTAAGAAAAACGAATTGAGTGTACACAATTAAAGAATCGCGTGCACTATAAAATACATCTCAACTTGGGGTTTCCACGTGATAAAAACTGTACCGCATATGCTGTACTCCACCGCTAATATTTTACAATTATGATCATCGTGATTAAAGAAACAGGGTTTAAGTTTCGTGTGCTTGGTTTTTGCAGGGGCATTGTGTTCTTTGCCGTACTAGGACTAAGAGCTTTCTGTTAGAAACAATGCATTATTATTCATATTTATTAATGGGGGTTTTATTTGCAGACAAAAACACTCCCTCGAATTTATATTTAGATCACAGCTGTTCATCAACAGGAAAGTATTAACACATTATAATAAAGAAGTTAACTGTAATCTATTGAAATGTCAGATCTTTTGCGCTATCTTTATAGACATTCAAACACACACCATAACAAAACAAATACTCTAAAACTGTTTTTATCCCATACAACATGTAGGTGTAATCTAGAGCATGTCTGTGTTTTCCTAAGATAATTTTCTGTAATGCGTTCTTCCGTTTTGTATTCGTTTAGTGATACAGCATATATTGGATATGTATAATCCTACGATTCTTCCGATGTTGGTGTTCCGGATTCCGTAGTAAGAAGAAGCCATTGTCATTGATCGGGGCTGATTCAGTTAAATACATATTTTACCGTTCATAATAACTTTGCTTGTATAACATTTTGTTTGCATCTGAGTTCTATCTCTATTCTCCATCTAAAATATTCATAAATCCGGGGATTAGATACGCTTGTGTCAAACGAGTTATCAACGAGAAGTGTCAAGCCTACACAGACACAGAAAGCAATATAAAGGACTCTTGGAGTAACGTAAAATGTTCATGTATTTGATTTCGAGTCTCACACATGATATGTTGGCAATGTCTTTATTTAACTATGTGTACATATTGTAATTAAGAGTATATCACAACGTCTGAGTCAAAAATGTAACACGGAGAATAATAAAATAATATCGCTGATGATGAAGTTGATGATGATGATGATGACGACGACGACGACGACGATGATGATGACGAAAATCTATGTATTGATTCCTATCAGACACATTATACTAACATTAAGTTTGATAGAACCTTGAAATAAAAATATGAACTCAAACTTGTTAGAACGATATAATTTAACTTCACGTGTTTGTTCACGTGAAACGCTAAAGAAGTTAAGATGTGAAGGTCATAAGTCAAGGTCACGTTCCTAAAAGTAGAGTACGATTTAGCTCATTTCAATATGATATACATTTATTTAAATTCAACTCAACTTAATATGTTGGTTTACTATTTGAACGAAAGTGGATTATGTATGTATAAGGTCAAGGTGACTGATACTATAATTGAAAATAGTTGTTTGAACGAGTTCCACACACCAGCTTTATTTAATGTGTTATATAAAGAGTGAATTCCTGGGTCGAAATATATATATTACTTAAGTCAATTATCTAAAATCATTCCCACACATACTATCCAAATTTGTATAATTATGCAATTTCTGCAATTTGCAATTTCAGAATGAGCGCAAATAAGCCGTCAAATATTTATATGTTCATCTAAATACAGCGTATCAAATGTTAGTGTGATTACGTCATAGCCAGCACATCACATTTTATATGCTGGATATTTGAAAGGTCAGTAATCGACACGTGCCACTGCTGTACTAGATCTTACTATTATCCTCCTTCTACATCACTGATTATCTCATTGACCTGTACCATAGCCGTAACTAGGGTATCATAACAGCTGAGGCAAACCCTGTAGATTTTATATGTTTTCTTAAAAATAATCTACTATTAATGTATGAAATCTAGCAAAATTTCAGGCGAGGCAATTGCCTCGGCTGCCTCATAGGTAGTTACGGCCATGAGTGCATAGATATATGCATATGGATATATTTACTTATTTGTTTGTTTTGCAGGTGTTTAGCGTCCTGTCAACTCATGTATAGGTCGTATCGAGACGGTGTCCGTTTGCAACAGTGCGCACTTATGGCGACTTTGTAGTCCCCCCCCCCCTAAACATAAACAGTCGCATTTGGCTGGTTAGTTCTTGTGGTGACTTTTTGATGAAGCTATTGTTTGTTTGTCGATAGCGTTTGTTCTGTTGATCCTATTTCTTCTTGTTTTTTCTATCTCACTGACAGACACATTGACATGATACTTCACTGGTCACATTATCCTGAAACCGAACCAACCAGTCCTTCTACTACTCAGAAATGCTGCGCGCATTGCAGACAGCAAGATTTGCCTAATTTTAACGTCTTAGGTTTTTATACAGCCAGGATTCGAATCCACACCTGGGATTTTTACACCAGCTTACCAGCACGAAGCGAACGCCCACCGCGCCGTATATATTTTTTCACGTAATGTTATTCTTTTCATTATTTATGATTATCATATCATTTTAAAACTAAACACATTCTATTGAATGCTTATAAGTTTTTATACAATATTTGGGCACGTTCTAAAATGCAGGTTAAAAAGTGACTCAATTTCTTTCACAGGATCAAGAATTCACTTTAAACATAGTTATATTTAATGTGAGTTCTTGTAATCACGACTCAGTTAAACTGCAAACAAAATCTCAAAACTTTTAAAACAGGATAAATCTAAACTTCAAGATGATTTTCATGGCATCCAATGTAGTCAAGTTACACACACACTTGGTACATAACAAACACAACAAAATGGGAAAGTTAAAATGAAGCTTATGTTTCATTAAAACGCATAAAACGGGACCTTTTTTTATTTTTTATATTTGTGTTTTTGTTTTTCTTTTGGCCAATTTCCATCAGCGAATCTTTTATAGATTAAATTATATATTTTCTCAGCTTTTTTTATAACTTCTGTTTTTTCCTCATACTTTTGTTTAACCATATGCTAACGTTAAACAAACTTTAAAATAACCATGGCCTTACTGATTGTTTTAAAGCATTGTGAAATATGTGAATCTTTTAAAGCTAAGTTTTCTAGTCTTTTTACGTACATAAAGCCATACCTTACATGTGTACATTTCTAACAACAATTTTTAATCTACACATGTTATAACGCCACATGGTTATTGACAAAGCAGTTGGAAACAGATTTTAAAGTAAAAACATGTTATCTTTTTTCATAATCTATGCAAGGGAACAGAAAAATAAGAAGGGCAAGCATTAAATTGTCAAACAGATTAAATCGTTCCTCAAATCGTTCTTCAAATCAATAATACCAAAACTGACAATGACTGAAAATGAATGCCCCGAATACATTCAATCGGCTAATGCGCAAACAGGTGTCAAAATGCATGACGTCATCAATGTATTGACCTGTGTTGCCTATGCGTTGTCTATAATTGTCCAGTAATCAAGAAGAGCGCGCATGCTACACAATATAAGTCAGGGCGGAGTCAACGTGAACAGAAGTTCCAACACCGTCAACAGGAGAGAACAGATAGAGTCATCGGGAGGTGAAAGTTGGACCATATATCAGGGAAACTTGTTAGTGAATTTATCACCATCGAGGGTAAGTGTCTTGACTTGAGAATATTTTTTGAAAAGCTTTTTCTTTTATATATTTATTAATTATTTCCCGAAAATTTATGCCATAAACGTTATGTAATTCTGTCGTTTATAGATAACATAATGTGCTATTTGAACTTTAATACTGCAAAGACGCACACACTTAATGTTACCGTTTGTAGAAAAAGTGAGATAAACTTGGCAAGACTTTAACACAACATTTCGGATCACTGTAAATTTAAATTGTTTAAATTGTTCTCGTTACAATTGTCGAAGTTAAATGAATAAGTCTTTTCATCCTTGGACGTTTATTAACAATATTTTACCTTCCTAAACCATATCATTAGCATCGTTTTTAGGAACAATATGTCTTGAATAAGGAAAATTAAGAATGAAAAAGTATGGCCTTAGTAATTTTCCATTGTCTTTGAAAAAGTCATTTGCATGTAGGGTTTAAAGATATATGAACGGAACACGATACCAGTGATTTGGGTAGATATGGGATCGATATAAATAGTATATATAAGATCCCAGGGCAGATCTATAACATAAACATTTTCAAATCAAAGTTAGTTCACAGATTAACCTCAATGATTGTTACTTCTGTATCAGAAACTTTTAATACGTTTTTAAGAAGTGCGCAAATAACACTTTTTAGAGTTTGTGAACCGTTTATTTTTTGTTTTAAGTCAGTATAATACGACAAATTATCTCCCTTGCGAAATTTGTTCTCAATATTAGTTAGGTTTTTTTCTCTAAAAACCGTAAAATGAGCGCACAGTGTAGGTCGGTCTCATCCTACTAACTTAAAATCATACACGTAATTGACTGAAACATCTCCGACACTTGCAAATCCAAAACGTGAGGCGGTCATTACGATTCCTTTAAAAATAATATTATGAATTCGTTTAAGTGATTTTTGTTACTCGCAAAGTAATATTTTATGCACTTTTATACAATACATTTGTATTCAAATTACACGCACTTTCGTAAGGAATCTAACACATTTCTGAAGACATTTTACAACGTATGAAGTTCATCTACTTTCGCGCCTTGTGTAGTGAATTTTATCTATACTTTCTTTGAAAACCGGAATCGGGGGAATGGAAACATTTCGGTTTTTTCTTTGCTTTTAACGCTAAAGAACATCGATTTTCAAATATTAAAGTGCACCTTTTCTAGAGGTGTTCATTCAAATATTCATTTAAATACATAATTTGGCAACAATGACAGACATTTAAGGATTGTTATAACTAACTTTTCATTATATCAAGTCATAACTTGGTTCGATTCGCGGATTATAGAAAGAGCAATGCCCCAAACCCAGGTATGACTTCATATAATAGAAAATATTAAAATAATCCCTACGATTTAATTCAGTAAAAAAAATTTGTAGCTTTTATAAGTACTTTAATTTTGAAAAATGCTGACAATTGCATAAACAACAATCACTGTTGACAGTGCCGCGTAAGAAAATATTGTAACTAAGCAACGAAAGTTGTGGAGGCTGATGCAACTTATGGAGGGCAATACAAGGTATGGAGGGCAATACAAGTTATGGGGGGCAATACAAGTCATGGAGGGCAATACAAGTTATGGGGGGCAATACAAGTCATGGAGGGCAATACAAGGTATGGAGGGCAATACAAGTCATGGATGGCAATACAAGGTATGGAGGGCAGTACAAGTTATGGAGGGCGATGTAAGTTATGGAGGGCAATACAAGTTATGGAGGGCGATGCAAGTTATGGGGGCGGTGTAAGTTATAGAGGTCAATACAAGTTATGGACGGCGGTGTGAGTTATCGAGGGCAATACAAGTTATGGAGGGCAATACAAGTTACGGAGGGCAATGTAAGTTATGGAGGGCAATAAAAGTTATGGAGGGCGATGTAAGTTAATGAGGGCGATACAAGTTATGGAGGGCGATGCAAGTTATGGAGGGCAATACAAGTTATGGAGGGCGATGCAAGTACAAGTTACGGAGGACGATGAAAGTTATGGAGGGCAATACAAGTTATGAAGGGCGATGTAAGTTATGGAGGGCAATACAAGTTACGGAGGGCAATACAAGTTATGGAGGGCGATGCAAGTTATTGAGGGCAATGCAATTTATGGAGGGCGATGTAAGTTATCGAGGGCAATACAAGTTACGGAGGGCGATGTAAGTTATGGGGGAGGGGGGCAATACAAGTTACGGAGGGCGATGTAAGTTATGGAGGGCGATGCAAGTTATGGATGGCAATACAAGTTACGGAGGGCAATGCAAGTTATAAGGCAATGCAATTTATTCAGTAATATTTTAACAAATCTGGCAAATGAAATCAGTCCATTGTTACAAATAAAATTAAATCATAAACTCATCACATTTAGAACACTGAAAGGGAGTAACATGCCCAGTCAGTAAAGACAATTAAGCAAGATATTGACAGATTAACAAACATCCAACGACTAAATATTTAAATTGAACTTTATTTAATTAACTGTGTATGGGTTTTTTAGGACTATAGTTGTGTACAAGAATGTCAAGAAATACGACACGTCGTTTGTGTCACGTTTTCAATGACTGAAGTCATCGTGAATAAAAAGACGCCTTCGTCGCTAATACATATATATGCCTCTGTACTGTTCCGTATTGTTTGAAACTGAGGATGACAGATTTAGGTGCCGGTTTACATGTATTAATAATGGAAATACAGTGAATCTGATGTAAAGAACATTGTGATACCTTACATAACATTTCTTACACTCACCCATTCCACTGTCTGTCTTTTGATAACTTTAAGTTCAACATATATTATCATGACTGTCATATTTGCGTCATATTTGCTGGTGACGACTGGGTTGTTTGAAACAGCTGTCCAGAGGAATACGGTAATAGTTCATATTTGACTGCGCGCATTCCTTAATTTTTGGCAAAAACATGTTTACAGTATATTGTTGGGGTTCGGTTTTTGTCATTCATTACCATCGGGATTTTTAGCCCCCGATACCCCTTTTGACGTCATAGATTTCATTTTTTTAGGTCTTGTCTATTTTTGAGATCATAATTTCATTTCCCCTTTAGCGCCCGTTGATAATGGTTGATTCGTAGCTATGCCTGTATTCTTCGGCGAGGTTCTCTCACACAGAGTATCGTTTTTATCTTCGTCTTTTCGTATTAAGGTATTGGTAGCTCGCTTTTCAGATTGCTATATTGTATTTAAGACAATTTGACATCATGCGTTATTACATTAGACATTAAAAGTTCTAAATATGATCCCCGTCAGTCCATCGTACAGATCAGCGGAGATATCGTAAACAGAAGAAAAACGTCTTAACAACGAGATTAACTTGGTTTAAGATAAGATCGCACGGCGCAGTTAGGACGTCAAAGATTCGCGTTTATTTTCTAGAAACTGCTATAAAAACTTGAAATAAGAACGATCGTAAAACTAGCCAATTAAAATATTCAAATCGTGACATATTAACGTGCGTGGTACAAAACCTAGTAGTTGCCATATCACGTTTTAAACAAAGCATGATAAAGTACGTTGATGGAATCATTCGTAAACGGCATTTATTACGGTGTAAAATATCTAAGGTCCCTTCAAAGCATCAAAAGAGCTGTTTTAATACCAAACCTTATACATAAAACGTGAATATTTTGATAGAATTTTCCAATTCGACTGTATGAACCAAAACTTTTCATCTTGATACCATATTCGGGGATACAACCATAATTATATATTGTATATATTCTTATTACAATACAGTTTGATATATGTATCATAAATTCCATTGAAATGCACTTTTCTTGCAATATTGCTAGTAATGGTGTGTTTATTAAGTGATAGAAACAGTTTTACGCTATTCAACATGGAAGTATTAAAAGCATGCAGATATGTGGCTTAGTATAAAGGTTTGGCGCTCTGCTTGACAATGAGTTAATAATATATAACTCCGAGTTAGATGGTTGTTGAACCTTATAGTTTTGCTGTCTTTTTTGCATGTGTTACACCTACACCGTCTCTGTGGGAGCTGAAATGTGTTAATAGTGGTTTATATTTATTTACAGTCAAATTCATTAAATAGTTGTTTAAAAATTCGCACATTAAAAACAGTGTCGTTTAATGACATTGTATGTAATTCACCCTAAACGAACTCCTCTGTACCGAATCCGGAAATAGCGATAACCGAAGCGAGGCATATTACAAACAATCACAACATACTTGTTTTTATAAGCAGATTTTGGTTCTATCATCATCATTACCAAAGTGGGTACAAAATAGCTACAAAATAGAAGTTCAACCTTTATTGCCGACTCGTCATATCCAGAAATAAAGCTTATTACAAGATAAATACGTATCGAATCAGTGCTGTTATCAAGGTTCGAAGACAACAATCAAAATCTCAGAACGTATTTCGAAGATCTCTCAGTATTAGAGAACAATCATAAAGACTGCTGTACACAGAAAAATCTTGTCGAAGACGCTGATCTTTACAGACAAATTGTTGACACGAGTCCCATCGTCATCGAAACATTGAAAGAACGCAATACGACCGAAATGTATGTGAAGTTAAATCCCCTTCTGGGTAACCAAGCTGTATAAGTGTGGCACAAGTTCGGTAAGTTTCGGTTCCACTTGTGTCAGTTATTATTATCATTGGCATTGATTGGGTAACATATTATTGTGTCGTTTGTTATACTGTTTTATCGAAGTGTCGTGGCAAAGGTGATAGTATCATAACGTGTCACGGTTAGAGTGACTCGCTAAAGTGGTTTCGGCAAAGGTGATTTGTGTCATAATTTAAAGATACATGGACTTTGTCGGTTACCAGGTTGTAAAGTCGTTTTGGATTACGTATAACCACAAATCTATATTACATATATTGTAATAAAGATATGTGGTATACCGTAACAAAAGTACACACAGAGCTGTGACCAAGAACACGTATAAGAGGAATTGCACTTGACGTCACAGTCCGCCTTGTTGGAGGTCAAGCTTAATTGCTTAAATCATATAGTTGAAAATTAGGGAATAGAACATTTGTGATAAATCCTTTATTTATTCAAGGAATTTCATGAAATGAATATATATGGAAGAATGGATGTCATGCTTTACAATGACGTGAAAGAAAAAGTATTATATGTGTATTTGAATACGAAGGGACTGTGTGAATATGACCAAATTTAGAAAGATTATAGTAAACACTCGTCAGTTGCCCTACATACAGGTAAATGTTGGTCGATACATGTAGCTTGTCCTTTGAATCTCCATTTTAGGGTATATATGTGCAAAGCACGTGTCAGTGTCCGTGTGAAGGTGCTTCTCTGTCAGTGTCATTTAGTCTTGGTAATATTCTGTTGTTTTTATATTATTGTTGTATCTTTTATGTTACCAGGTGTATATTGTGATTTTGTCAGACTGAGCGTCGATATTCTGTAAATATTGACGGCAGTTATTTTGTATCATTGTACAAAGAATAGCCGATTCCAGGCGGAACCTGGTAACATACCCCAGTTCCAGTGAAAATGTAACAGTTGTCCTGCTCGGCCGTTACAATATTGAGCAAATCTGATGGGGAAAGTTACCGTACATGTCTGTATGTCATATTGATGTTATAATAACAATCGGAAGCAACTTATTGTCGTGTAAGAATCCTTCAACGAAATCGCAAGTAATCGACAGTAAAATCGCTATTAACCATACCGTCACTTTCATCATAACAAGCTATCAACCATACAGTGGATTAGGAGCCAAGATTGTTCAAACTACATTCGGATTGGCTTTGACTTTTTCCTCGTACATTCCTAAATGCCTATCATCTCAGTAATAAGTCAAAACGTATTACATTTATTATCAGAATTATAGAAACAATCTCAACTCGGATGACAGCGCGTGCGATTGATCACCGATTACGTTTGATTAAGAAGTGATTAGCAATATATGTGACAATATTTGTTGTTCAGAAGTTGCAGAAATATTAAACGTATACATTTTAACAAGTTGTACAACAGAAAGAGTGTTTATAATCATCTAAACTTTTCTTGACTGTGATGTCACACAAACTTGTCTCTCGTACTCTCGTTTCGGTTGACAAATACAGTGGAGTTCGACCTGGGCGTAATTCAGTCAAATTTGGCGAGAGGCCCAGGCGCAAGGAATCTGTTTCGTTCTATAAATACAACATTCGTGTAATCTGTATTTGGCCTACTCGTAAAATAATTACCGATTAAAGAAGGGGAATTAACTCAAAGTTAAAAGCAAATTTTACAAAAAAAACGGCAGCGGAATTAGAATCAAATTCTTCAAAGATTAAATATTTCCGAACAACTCTGATTATAATGGATAGATGTACGTCTTGTTGCAATAGGACATGTGCTCTTCTGTTGTTTGGGACTCTCGGAATAAACTAACCTCAATCCTGTATGTGATTCATGAAACCCGACAGATCCATCTTTTTATGATTATATTACCTCTCGGGAAACATTAAAACAAGAAGTAGCCATTAACATTTTACGATTACATTATTGAAACTATGTTGATGTACTAAATTTGTCGATGTACTGAAGGTTAAAATTCTACGAAATTATCTTTTCGACTTTTAAATTAATAAAAAGCAATACTATGGGAATGACTGAAACATATATAGTTTTGTTGTAGAAAATGTCTTTTCATTAAGGTAAAAGAAGTTCAAAATTAAAAAAAATTAAAAAGAAACCTAGCGCAACGATGACATTTGCAAGTCACTTTAAATATTACTCTAAGAACATTTTTCAGTTAAAGAAAAATGAGAGTTACTACCACCAGATTTTTATTGAAAAACATGATTCTGTTGATGTACAATCCGTATATTTAAAGACAATTACTACCTTTGTAGTATCGTTAAGTAAGATTCAGTCTGACAGCACATTCATAGTGAACAGAGTCGGGAATCTGAGTAGAATGAGTCTAATATAATAAAAGCACTTCATATAGCATCCTATTAAAGGCAATTATGGACACAAAGGCGCGGATCAAATCTAAGCAAATTTTAATTTAAAAACTATTTCTGAAAAAGCTAAAGAATATGTAGAAGTTAAGCGGTACCAGGAACGTCAACTAAAACCACAGGTATAGAAAGAATATGCAGCGGCGTCAACAGGAACGTCAACTAAAACCACAGGTGTAGTAAGAATATGCAGCGGCGTCAACAGGAACGTCAACTAAAACCACAGGAATAGTAAGAATATGCAGCGGCGTCAACAGGAACGTCAACTAAAACCACAGGTATAGTAAGAATATGCAGCGGCGTCAACAGGAACGTCAACTAAAACCACAGGTATAGTAAAAATATACAGCGGCGTCAACAGGAACGTCAACTAAAACCATAGGTATAGTAAGAATATGCAGCGGCGTCAACAGGAACGTCAACTAAAACGACATGTATAGTAAGAATGGCGTCACCAGGAACGTCAACTAAAACCACAGGTATAGTCAGAATATGCAGCGGCGTCAACAGGAACGTCAACTAAAACCACATGTATAGTTAGAATGGCGTCACCAGGAACGTCAACAAAAACATCAGGTATAGTAATAATATGCAGCGGCGTCAACAGGAACGTCAACTTAAACACCAGTGATAGTCAG
>JAUMGZ010164056.1:0-15851 GCA_032359645.1 Pododesmus macrochisma
TGTAGACTTAACATCAAACCAAATCAGAGAAATGGATGTAGACTTAACATCAAACCAAATCAGAGAAATGGATGTAGGCTTAACATCAAACCAAATCAGAGAAATGGATGTAGACTTAACATCAAACCAAATCAGAAAAATGGATGTAGACTAAACATTGAACCAAATCAGAGAAATGGATGTAGGCTAAACATCAAACCAAATCAGAGAAATGGATGTAGGAGATAATTGTTTTTCGATGACGTCATAAACACGCGAAATATGCGCATATCGCGATCGCTTGAGTAGGAAAAGCTTCTCAAGATGGCTGCTAGCTACCTGCCTTTGTATTGCAGAGCGCTGCCCTGGCGGAGAGAGAGAGCAGCGCAACAAAGGGAGAGAACCAGTCTAAGCCTGATATTTAACAAGAGGCCAATTAGGCATGAACATCCATTTTGGTTGAATAGCAGTACAAACTCATTTGTTATTTGATTAGTTTTATCAGAATTTTTTAATTTTGTTAAAATGTCCTCTTTTTTTATCTTTTAGTGGCACCCCTGTGATCATAGCACCATTACTTGAACATAGCTGTATCCCTTTCATCCAAAGGAGCCTCCTACCAAGTTTGGTTGAAATATGGCAGATGTTTAAGGGAAGTTGGAAATGTGAAAAATTAATATATCTGGAATAGTGTTGAACTTTGACTCAAACTTTTAACATATTATTGACCACAGAGTCAAGCCTTGAACACACTTGATTTATTATGCCCCAAAGATACGAATTATGCAAGTATCATGTTCTATAAACCTTCTAATTTATAAGAAACTTTTTGAAATTTTCCCCATTTAGGCCCCCTATTAGCAACCTTTGTAGGTTGAGCCCCCTCAACTGAACGAATATGAATCATCTTTCCTCAGGGTTGCAAACAACAAAACAGAAAAAATTATACATACAGTCATGTAATTGAATACTTACTGAGTCTTTTAAATTTTGTCTTGTTTCTTGTACAGTACCCGTTCTTATTGTTCCAGTTCCTTGTAACCATGGTGACCAAAAGTCATCTGTTTAGGTGTAAAGCAAATGTATAATTTTTTATATCATCTAGAAATACGTGAGTTTGTTGTACTATATGTCCATGCCTTTGATTATATTCACAAGTTTGCTTGTTATGTTGTCTGGTACAATTTTAAGTTTAAACAAAATCTGGAACATTTTCACTTTTTTTTTTTCTTCTTAACCATTTGTTCAACATAATCACAATGATGAAGTACCTAGGACAGAGTTAAAGCTCAAATATATAAGATTATGTAACTAGGACAGAGTTAAAGCTCAAACATATAAGATTATGTAACTAAAACAGAGTTAAAGCTCAAACATATAAGATTATGTAAATATGTTAAATCTCAGACATATAAGATTATGTAACTAGAACAGAGTGAAAGCTCAAACATATAAGATTATGTAACTAGAACAGAGTTAAAGCTCAGACATATAAGATTATGTAACTAGAACAGAGTTGAACCTCAAACATATAAGATTATGTAACTAGAATAGAGTTAAAGCTCAAACATATAAGATTATGTAACTAGGACAGAGTTAAAGCTCAAACATATAAGATTATGTATCTAGAACAGAGTTAAAGCTCAAACATATAAGATTATGTAACTAGAACAGAGTTTAACCTCAAACATATAAGATTATGTAACTAGGACAGAGTTAAAGCTCAAACATATAAGATTATGTAACTAGGACAGAGTATGAGTATAAAATTGACACAATATTAAGCAAACACACTAAAAATATTCTACAATGAGAACAGAAACTCAAAACTAATACCTTCAGGTTGAACACAGTTCACCGTAAATAAGTCTGAGTCTTGCTTTACACTAGGGGTAGCTGTTTTCCATACTGCTGCGTTATATAATTTACATGTTCCAGATCCTTTGTCGTACATAATTCCAGCACAGGAAGGTCTTAACTTTTGACATTTGTTAAAGCATTCACTTTTTGTTGATTGTGAAGTACCTATATCATTAACACCAGTTAAATGATACCCAGCTTTCACATCAAACTGACAAAATACACCTAAAAAAAAGTCAAATACATGTATACTTTCTACAGTATTAATGGTTATCTTTAACATCAAACTGACAAAATACACCTTAAAAAAAGTCCAAACAAATACATTTTGTATACTATCTACAGTATTAATGGTTATCTTTAACATCAAACTTACAAAATACACCTTAAAAAAAGTCCAAACAAATACATGTATACTATCTACAGTATTAATGGTTATCTTTAACATCAAACTGACAAAATACACCTAAAAAAAAGTCCAAACAAATACATGTAATATACTATCTACAGTATTAATGGTTATACAAAATACACCTAAAAAAAAGTCCAAACAAATACATGTATACTATCTACAGTATTAATGGTTATCTTTTTTATAAATTTACCAACACTTCCAATTTTGGACCCCCCTTTAAGTGGTATTCTCTGTTGGCCTAGCCCATCATTTGACTACTAAATCAGAATCCCCATGCATACTCCAATGGTCGCTTTCAACCAAGTTTGGTACTAATTGGTCCAAAACATCGAAAAGTTAACACATATGCTAAACCATATTTGTGTTGAATACATAACCGTTGGCACGCAGCAATTGCAACCCATTGGCAGATTTGTCATGTTATATATGTTATTATATATACTGATGAACTTTTAAGGTAACTTTCAACTTCTTTGTTTCTTGAGAAACTTGCAGTGAAACATTAACCCTTGGCCTAAGAATCCTACATGTATTATAAAATTACCTACATTTTCGCCATGTGAGCCAATTCTAGCCATTAAAATTAATAAATGGTACTGTTACCACAATAACATTTTTACGAGTTATATAGTCTTCATAAAGATTATAAATTTGGTTGAAATAGGCCCAGCAGTTCTTGAGAAGTCCAAAATGTGAAAAATACCCTATTTTGACTGAAGCACCCCTTAGTGGTTCGTTTATGCACATGTTTTTTATCGTCCGCTAACTTTGTAAACATTTGCTTAAGGATCATGCATGTCAAATATGAAAGTACATGTAATTATAGGTTATTGGATTGTGAGAAGTATTTTTTTTTTTTTTTTTTTTTTTTTTTTTTTAAATTAACCTTATTCTATCCCATTTTGCCCCCTTGGGAGGCCCCTTTAGGAGCAAGCCCCTTTGTTTTCGCAAACTTGATGCAGCTAACTAACCATGGGGATACTTTCTACCAAGTTTGGTTGAAATTGGCCAAGCTGTTCATGAAAAGAAGACGCAAATGTGAAAAATAACCTATGTTGACTGAATTTGTTTATGCACAGATTTTGTTTTGTTTGCAAATTTTGTAAACATTGACTTAAGGATCATGCATATCAAATATGAAATGTAATCATAGCATTGGTTCATGAGAAAAAGATATTTGAAATTTTTGGGCCCCTGTGGGGTCCAGCCCCTTATTATTCGCAAACACGAAGCAGCTTTCCATGAGGATGCTTCCTGTCAAAATTGGCTGTTATTGGCCCAGCCATTCATGAGACGAAGTTGTAACTGTGAAAAGTTTACGGATGATGCACAACTCATGAGGACATACAAAGAACGATCACAATAGATCACTTGAGCCTTCGGCTTAGGTAACCTAAAAATCAGTTAAATTAAAGTTACTTACACACCAACGAATAGCAGTTTTTGCTTGGTTATTAATTTATTTACAAAATGGTTATTTTTATTAAGCATGAAAAGTTAGTAACTTTTCGTTAATTAAACCTGAAGCTCAAGAATCTCCAACAAGTTACCCAATTTAAAAAAAAAAAAAAATTATAATTCGGGGCAAATTATAAATGACTTAAGGCTTTGATTTTGGACAGCATCCCGAAATTATTCTAACGTGTGTATTGCTCGGTACAGGTATTTAAACAGTGTTGTTGTTTTTTTTGTTTGTTGTTTATCAAAATCTAGCGCTATTATAAATATTTCGTTTTATTGAAGTAATTGCTTTCATTGTACCGGAGTGTGTATGATACTTTAAAACAAGAGCACCGCAAACGGCACATAATACGCCCGTCAGAAAGTCATACCATAACTTCATTTCTTACAGTCAGATATTAGTATATATATAAAAGTTGTTTGAGCTTTTAGGGTAGTTGTCATAGTTGTGAATTGTGATGTTAAGCCTTTAATAATTATTCAAAGTACTGATTAGAAATGTTAAAGGAACCAGGGGGCTATAACTGTGTTGATAACAGTTGGATAATCGTGGAAATAGACCTTGTCCCAGCTTTCATGTAATAAACCTTGGTGTGAGGTTTGAAATTAATCTGTTAGTAATCATTCAAAATATTGAATGGAATTATTTTTTTACCAGAACCAAGGGGCCATAACTCCATAACTTACAGTAGGATAATAATGGTAAGCAAACTTGTCTGAGCTTTCATGTTAATAAACCTTGTTGTGAAGTTTGAAATTTATTGGTTGATAATTACTTGAAATATGGAGCGGAAACAATATTTTTTACCAGAACTAAGGGGCCATAACTGTATTATTTACAGTCCGATAATATTTGAAATCAAACTTGTCCGAGTTTTCATGATAATTAACCTTGGTGCGAACGTGAACTTTGAAGTTAATTGGTTAATATAATATGCCGATTTTTCAAGTTTCAGTTTAATAAAAAAAAATTGTTAAATATTATTACCTTGTCATGTTATTCTATGTTCAAGAGCCATAACGCCACATAAAAATTAACTTTCAGCCGGGGATTTGAAGTTGATGGGAAACTCATCATAAAGCCAGATACCCAATTTTGAGAGTTGGCTGTATTTGATTTTCTCTTAGTCGTTTCATTTCAATGACTACACTTTTATAAATGTTACTTTTATCTTCTTGGAGGTTTGCTATGATGATTCAATCCAGTACATCTGATTTAATTGTTACATAGTTTATATAATCATTTTTATCTTCTGGTTGAAAGGTTCACTAGAGCTTTCAGTGTGTATTTCTTGTTAGGTAAATTGTTCTTTTGCACTAGAAAAAGTGACATTATAATGATGATAGTTACTGGAAGGTAACAGAGATAATTCTGTGGTCCGAGTAATAGTTTTCCATTGTCTGACCAGATGCATTGTTGAGATTGGTAAACAGTAAATCAATAATTGAGCCGTGGTCATTAGTTGGTCTTTGAATCAATTGTCTGTATCTGCACTGTTGAACTAGGAGATTTTCCAACATGATTTTGTCATTAGTAGAGCTTCCCCAGTCAACATTAAAGTCACCCAGAATGATTGCTGGTGAATCCTGAAGGAAATTCTGATGGATTGAGGATAAAGCTCTACATAGGTTTTTTGTACTTTGTTTTGGTGGTTTATAGAGCAACACATATTTTATTGGTTGTCCTTGCGTAAGTTGGAATACGCAAATTTCAATGTTATTTTGAGATTTACTGACTGGTCCTTTGTTGAAATGACATTTAGAATAGACAGCTAGGCCATATGGTGATCTTTTGTTATTGATAGCAGGTTGATCCTGTCTATACTGCATGAAGGTCTCTAAGGAGGTGTGGTCTTCAGAATCTGTTGTGGTGAATCTAGTTTCACTGAAGCATGCAACATCTGCATTCATGATGTTGAAGTCCTTTTTGACATCCACAAGATGTTTATGTAGTGATGAGGCATTTAAAAATGTTATAATGTGACTGTCATAAATATCTGACAGGAAAGTGAGACTTGGCTGTATTGGGTGTTCTCTTAGTCGTTTCATTTCAATGATGACACTTCTATTAATGCTAATCTTATCTTCTTGGAGGTTTGTGATGAAAGTTCCATCCAGTGTTTGCACACGACTTATTGCTACATAGTGTATATGATCAATTTTTCGTTTTGTTGTAAGGTCCACTACAGCAGCTTTCAGTGTGTCTCCTTGAGAGCGGTGGATAGTTTTTGCATGGGAAATGCGCAGAGGAAATTGGTATCTTTGAACTTGTGCTTGGCCTTTATATCCTGCTGCATATTGCTTAACCTCAGGCTGAATTGGTGTCCATGAGCTCTGTACATTCCTTCTGTATAAATGTTTGTTGTCCGTACGAGTCTTGGCTCCTATCTCTGGATCATCAAACTGAACCCATAGTGTCCCTGAAGCAAATGAGTCTATAGTAGTATTGTCAGTATGCATCATTTTACACGAGGCTCCATTTATTAATCCATCTGTGGTATCCATATTTACAGTTATTTCATAATAAATGCTTTTTGATACCTGAAGGATATTAGGCAATTGTGAAGTCTTTTGTTGAGAATTCTTAAATGATTCTAGGATCTTTGTTTTCATGACTGGTGATGTTGAACCAACTACTCTGTCCTTAGCTTTTACTGAATACACAGGAAATTTGGACATACTGACCACAGCGCTATTGTACATGTTAACTAATTCATTAGTTGCAAATAAATGACATGCATCATGTGGGTAGTTGTTGGAGCCTTTGTCCACAATTCGTTGTTTCAGCGTTTTTATGTCTTCATTTGTATGATGTCCCTCTCTTAATCTGTTTAAAAGCTCTGCAAATGGTTGGTTGTCAGCCTGCCTCATAATTTGTGACAATTCAAACATTTGAAAAGTGTTTTGCCAAAGATTTGTTGAAAGAGGCATGTAATCATTGTTCGGAAGAGAGAAAACGTAACAATCTAGAACTGGTTTTAATTGGAATAAGTCTCCAACAGCGATAATGGAAATTCCTCCAAATGGTAGTTTACTTTGCATAACCTCCATCAATCTTTGATGTATGCAATTTAGCATGCGGAAACCGACCATGGAAATTTCATCAATGAAAATTAATTTCAGTTCTGAAAGTTCATTGCGTAATGTGTTAAGCCCGCTAGATGATAGAGGCTTGTGTGAGAGAGACCGATTAGGTTGTATCTTTAAGGTACTGTGTATAGTATTACCATGAATATGGTATGCAGCTTTTCCAGTAGGAGCCATGAGTAGGATGTGCCTTGAAGTGAAATCTTGTCCTGCTTTTATGTTGTAAAACTTCAGTGCTGTCTGATATAATGCTTTTGTCACAAAGCTCTTTCCAACACCAGCTCCACCACTAAGGAATCTGTACACAGGTTTTTCTGATGTTTTGAGCAGATGAATAGTGTCATATAGAAAATGCTTTTGTTCTTTGTTTAACAATCTCATATGTTCCCTGTACTCATCATCAGGTAATTCATGGTATTTTCTAAGTTCAAATTCAGCCTCACTCACGGGCATGCCTAATTCCAATGCAAGGTCAGAGTTTTCTATTCCAGTATCTTGCTGCACATTTCTTGTTGTTCTATCCATTTCATCAACATGTTCTGTATTTGGGGCAAGATCATCCCAAGCATCTTGTATACTGGAGTCAATAATTGTATTTTGTGCAATTTCAACTGCATCTGAGAATGGTTCAAATTTTTTTCGTTCAGAAAGTATCTGCTCTTGAAGTTCCTCATATCTACTTTGGAAACTGTCTTTATCACCAATGAGACAACTCTCATCTCTCCATGGCACATACAGCATTATAAGTTCCCTGTAGTAATTTTCGATTTCCTTTTCAGGGTTAAAATGAACTGATCTTATTATCAAAGGTTTTTGTCTATGTACAAACTGTTTCTCTTCATCAATGTTAGATGATGGTTCATTTGCAAGAGTGGTTTGTTCTTCAGAGTCATTATCAGAGTCTTCATTGTCACTTTGTAAAGGTTCTGGAAGAAGATTATCTATTGTTTTTTGTGGAGGTGGTTTTGTTCGCATTGTAGGTTTGGAAGAGGATGCTGGTCTATAACATGCAGTGAATTCTGCAAGTGTTACATTTTCCAGTGTTTTTGGTCTTTCGGAATATTTAGTTATATTATTTGAGCACTCTATGTCATCATCATCATCATTCATTGCTTGTAGACAGGCTTTCGGCTTCAACAAAGTTACACGGCTTTCAGGAGGACCTGTGTTTATGAAGACACATTGTCTTGAAGCTTTTCTCATAGGCAATTGTAAGCAAATGTATGCAGCCTCTTGAGCACCGATTTCTACTGCATTTAGGAATTTGTTTCCCACAGAACGTACTTGCTGTTTGAGAGTTTCATTTCCTTTCTTTGCTTCTTCAGTTGCTACTCTAAGAAGTTCACTCATACCTCTTTGGGATTTTGTAATGTATGATGCAACATATGTTGCACAGGCATACACGTCAAGAACATACTGTACGTCTATGTTAGCTCTCCATGCCTGAAGAATTGCTGGATTGTAATTATTGATGCGAAGTTCTTGTGGAGTCCGTTTCAAGAAAATAGTAGGGGAATTAATTGTTGAGCGTATGGCAAGAAGATACTCACTTTCAGTTATGTTAAGTTTGTTTAAAATATCATCTATAGTGGTGGTATGATCTTCCTCAGTGATACCGTTTAAATACTCGTATATTTTTCTCCATGTTTTTTGTAATTCTTTGATTTTGTTATCTGTAAATTCTGGTGCCTCTAATGGTTTCAATATGGAAGTAGGTTTCATTGGTGGTTTGGGGAAATGAAATCTGCAGCTTTTCTTGCCTTTTTTCCTACACGTGTGGCTGTGCCTATGTTTTTGTAACTGTACAAGGTCATAAGTGGTTTCTTTCTCTGGGGGTAAAGCACATGTGATGAATTTATCAATGAATTTACAAATCTCTTCATCAGAGTCCTCTCCATATTTTGGTGCTTCTTGACACCAAGTCATCATGTGTACATGTGGGGAGCCCCTTTGTTGATACTCAACTCTGTAAAAATAATCATCCAATTTTGAAAGTGGGTGAGCAGATGACAGCATAAACTTAGAAATAAACTTCTGTACAACAAAATCAAAATGTCTTGCACATGTTATGGGATCTGATTGGATCAACCGACACTTTTCACTCCATGTCAAGAATTCAATTTCCTCTTCTGATAGATTTCTTTTATCAACAACTTCAGAAAGAATCTTCAATAAATGACTCCATCTGGTTTCTGCAGCAGAGAGTGTTACGAAAAATGTTGATGATCCCAAATGACGTACAAATGCAAATAAATCTTTACTTAACTTTTCAAAATATGGTGGTGACCCTCTAAGTTTGGCAAGGAACTTATAAGCTTTATCTTGATGAACTAAATCAAGAGCAGAAACTCCTTTCACATCCTTTGCTGTAAGAGTTTGATTTTGGATTTTGACTTTTCTGATAGCTATTTGAGTTTGATCTATAAGACACTTCATCTGTATCTTCTTTGTCTTGAAAAACAAATTTTCTATTGACTTAGCAGCTCTTCGGTCTGCATTCCTGAGCTCTGATTTAACTATTTCACCATATGTGACTTTCACAGGTCTCTCCCGATTGTCTGGTCGTTTTTGTCCACAGAAAATACTTGGGAATGCGAGTTCTTCTGCATCTTGTTCCATGAAGATACTTATTGGAATGTTTCCTTCTCCTGGAGCAAAATTGTAGACCTGCTGTCTTTCCTCTGGTTCAATGAAGTCTGGGGAAGTTAAGAGAGTATCAGCCTCTCCGTATATGTATTCAGCTTCATCAATTTCACTCCATTTGTCATCTTCAATATCATTTTCATTATTTACTGCTGATTCTCTTGTGGAATTTGATAGTGTTGATAACTCTTGATGGATATTTCCCATTGTAACTTCTTCAGAGACATTTGTAGAAACATCAGATGTGGATTGCTGTTCCATGCTTATGTATGCACTATCATTATCACTGACGATATTGTTGTTTGTGTCAATCTGTTGATATTCCCACTCCTTGTTAAAGGTAATGCTATGTTGTTGATATAGTGGTGTTGTTGCAAGGAAATTGGCAGCAGTTCTGATAACTTCTGGGCGTATGTTAAGGCTATACACATGATGTTTGTATTTTAGTTTTCGCTTCAAAGTAGCTTTGACAGTTGCAGTCTCTGTTGATAATCTTGGTAAAGATGTTACAGTTGATGCTACATCTGCAGGAACAAGGACCATATTGCCATGAATGAAATTCTGTTTTCCTCTAGGAGCTTGGTGAATTTTCATAAATGGTAATCTTGCTGCAAGTAGAGTCTGTTCCAAGGGATTCAAGTCTTTTAAAGGGCCTTGACTGCTAAAAGCCATTTTATTCATTGTTGAAGTAGGAGGTATTTTTTTCTTTTTAATATGCGACTGGCATGTTTTACAGATCCAGATTTCTTGACCTTTGCTCATTATCCTAGGGCACTTGTCAATAATCTGCTGAACTTGTGAATTCATATCTTTAGAGTGTGATAAGAAAGAAGCGAATTTATCAACACTGTGTTTGTACCAAAGTTGGTTACATGAGGTACAAATATAAACTGGTCCTTCGCTGACAATGTTATGAAACTGTGGAATCAAAACGTCAACACTGCTAGGCACATTACGAAGCTGTCTTATGGCTGTTTGTTGCACTTCTCTTTGTCTGTAATTCACATCTAAACGCTTTAGTTTTCTTGCACTAGTATCATTTTCTTGCTCTTTCTGTCGGTACTGTGCATCAAGTCGCTTTACTTTTCTTGTGCTAGTTTCCTTTTCCTTTTCTTTCTGCTTATAATGTGGATTAAGCCGTCGTAGATTTCTTGCACTAGTATCATTATCTTGCTCTTTCTGTCGGTACTGTGCATCAAGCCGCTTTACTTTTCTTGTGCTAGTTTCCTTTTCCTTTTCTTTCTGCTTATAATGTGGATCAAGCCGTCGTAGTTTTCTTGCACTAGTATCACTTTCTTGCTCTTTCTGTCGGTACTGTGCATCAAGCCGCTTTACTTTTCTAGCACTAGTTTCCTTTTCCTTTTCTTTCTGCTTATAATGTGGATCAAGCCGTTTTTGTTTTCTTGCAATTGCATCGTGTTTCTTTTCTGCTTTTCTGTAATTGGCATTTGATCCTTTTTCCTTTCTAAGATTATTGGTTGTACTATTCTCCAGTGTTTTTGTATCATCTTGACACCTTCTATAATGCTTCATTTTTACATCAAGCATGTTCTCGTTCTGTCGAAATATTTGATCTTGTCTTTGTTTTCTTTTATATTCTCTCATGTATATTCTTCGACTTTCAGTGTTCTCCTGCTGATTGGCATTGTTTCTGTCACTGTGTTTACTGTTCTTATGTTTGCTATATTCTTTATTTATGTCACAACTTTCTTGTTCCTTCTCTATAATACTAATAACACTGCCATTTCCCATCACACTATTTTCATAACTTTTTCTGCTGGTTTTGTTCTCAGTGAGAAGTTGAATATTGTTTGACTTTTCATAATACATTTGTTTTTGATTTTGTAATTCTTTCATTACCCTTTCCATAGAAGTAAGAGGCTCTGTTTGAGGTCTTGACTGGGGCATCACATCCAAAACAACTTCGTAGTGGTTTCTGTTGACATGTTTAAGGTAAATGCAACATTCATCTTCCACCTGCAGATTCCTATCTAAAAATTTAGCAGAATGACACAACCATGTCCATCTGTCAGAATCTTCCGGCAGTGTGAGTGTGTAAATATCAGTTCTTAATAAGTGTGCCATAGCAAATAATTCCACTTCTGTGGCCCATGAACGGTTCTCCATCATTTTATTTTCAACAATATGAGAAAGCACACTTGAGTTGGTATCTACAAGAGGCTGTAATAGAATTTGGTTCATCATCATGTGGGTTACCAAAATATTTCTCAATTTTGCAAAAGATTCTTCCACTCCAGTAAGTACATAAGAGATTGCTCTAAAATAACAGTTACCATCCATCCCAATTTTTTCAGTGCAAGTTGGTGCAGCAAGACTCTTCTGTACATTAACTGAACCAATTTGTTTTTTAAATGGTAGTTTGAGTAGAAAACACTTTTGACGCTGCCATTCAATTCCCACAGGTTTAAAATATCTGTTTTCAACATATGTACATTGAACAATAACAGGATCAGTAGAAGACGCATCTGTAGCCAATGGTTTCTCTGTTTGATTACATGCTACTTTTGTTAATTTATCATCATCAGGTGCTTTCTGAATATTGAGATTTGTTGGAACAGAAAAAGGTATGCTTTTATGCATTAAGTAAGTCTTTACTGTGCATGTGTGTGACTGTTTCTTCTGAAATGATGCAAATTTCTTCTTACAAATTAAACAGAATGTACACTGATGGTTATTCAATTTTCTAGCTGATGAGTATGTCTGTTTACAATCATCACATGACACTGTTGTTTGACACGTATGTTTATCCAAGACATCTTTCTTGGTAAATGTTTTGCCACACTTTACACAGATATTGCATTCATGTTTTTGCCAATTTGCTCTTCGTATAAAAGTTTTGCTACATGCATCACATTTGAATTTCATATTTCCAAAGTATACGTGGGCACCTTTATTTCCAAGCAGAAAATGACCAAAACCACATCTGAAAGTATAACATTATATATATATATATAATATGAATATAATAATATATATAAATATGTCTAAAGCACCTACAATTTTCATGGTGGGGGAGATAATTGCCATTACGAAGCTGAACTTTAATTGTTTAATATTTAAAATGTTCACTTTGGGAACATTAATAAGAGCATTTTCTTAATTTTAATTAAAAAAATTATTTGGATGAGAGATAAGTATAATGATAAAATTAATTTTGTAAAATCTTAAGAAAATTGAAGTACTGCAACCTATACCCATGTGATAAAATTGTCATAATTCTTACCATGCAAAAGGAAAACAATTTTTAATAGGAACTGTGTAGTCTAAAACTTTAGTTGCTGTCCACTGTAAAAACAGTTAATCTGCTAATAAAAATGACAGTTAAAATTATTAGTTGATAACAGCATTCCTGTAATTATAATAAAAAGTGCACATTGAAAATAAAAGGAAGAATTAGTTTTGACTGAAACAAAAAATTGATGTCAAGGTGGTAACAATAATCTATTGTGATGTTAAATAGTGACAATAAGGAAAATGATTATTAAAATTTATGTGATATGAGCAATGCACAAAATACCCACGATACCAACATAAGGAATAAAGGTTATTTAAACATCGGACAAAAAGAGATGGTGGCATAATGAAGAAAAAGACAATGGGATGTTAACAATATATAGTCCAGCACAGCTAAGTTACATCGATTTTTTAACACTGCATTATGTGAGACAACCACGATCTGACACTTTACTGCAAAAGAGTTTAATCAAGTATGTAAAATATATTAACAATTAATAAATCTGTTGCTAAATACCAGCGTGAAACTGTTCTGCTAACAAGCTTTATGAGTACTGGACTATATCAATGCCAAGTGGATGAAGAAGGATGGTTAATAAAGTAAGGTCATTAAAAAATTAAAGGAGGACTGTGAGTTTACCCAAGTAATACATACTCACTTGCCTTTGAATACCTGGAATGTTTTTATTGATTTAATTCCACATCAATGTATAATATGTCAATATATGTAATATCATTTTTAATCTTATTTATATACATGTAAACGTTTTATGTGAATAATGAACCCACAAGGTCATGTATAAAAAAAATGATAAGTTGAATCAGATGTTATATGTGAATAATCTAACAGTCATTAAATATTCAGTTTTTTTCATTGTTCTGATCCAGGTGAGTGTTGTCCTGCTGATCATTCTGATCCAGGTGAGCGTTGTTCTGCTGATCATTCTGCTCTAATGTTTCTTCTGTATAACTTCTCAATATAGATTGAGAAGATTCAAGATCACGAGATAAATGTTCATTACTTTCAGAACTTTCCCTTAACTTTTTTTTCAAAGCTGTTACTTCATCAAGGAGCTTGAATTTTTTTTTTTGGAGATGCTTGTTTTCTTCCTCTGTTTTCTTCAGGGTCTTACTCATGTCCTCAAATTGATGCTGAACAAAACCAACTTTGTACTTCATGGATTTCACTGTTGCACTGCATTTTCGTGCAACAGACTCTATGTCCTTGATGCCATCTTTCTTCCCTCCCTGAATCTTGTGGAGGCCCCCAAGAATTTGCAATTCTACAGAGTCTAAGTTTTCTACACATTTTCTAAGTTGATCCATTGTTACTAAAATAAGGAGAGAAAAATATTTCAAAATCAAAATTTAAACAAGAGGCCTATTGGGCCTTAACGTCCATCTGGATGAAATAGGCCTATAAGTATAAGTATAAGACGAAAACAGATCGACGGACGGGATTTGTATGAGAAGTGTCAACCTTGAGTTCTTGGGTCAAGATGGACTAAAAATTGCACTATCAATGAAGGTGTAATATGTTATGATTTAGTACTTATATTTTAAAACTGCATTACATAAAAAAAGTTTCCTAAGGCTTATGAAATAATAAAGCTGAACAATTAATGATCTTACAATTAATTTATTGAAACTTAGTGAAATGTTTTTGTAGTGATGTTAAATTGATTAAACAATCAATCAATCAATACATCAAACATGTCAACTCAGATGAACTAAATGTTATGCTTGAACAAGGATAATTAACACATGACCTGCAATGGATACAGCTACACTTGAAAACATATGGTGTAAGGCAAGAAAATTATGATATAAATATTAGTATTGAGAATTTTCAATATTTCCTATTTTTGATGGACCATAGAACACAGGCCTTGATTCTGTAGTTCTAATAAATTACAATGTTGCATGCATCATGTTTGTTTTTGTAAATTTTCTTGCTGTGCATCTTACTTTCACAAGTGTAGCTGTATCAATTACAGGTACCATGTTTAACACCCTTATAGAAGCTTAGAGATAAGTTCAATTACCAATAGAATTGGTTTCATCATTGTTTACACGTTACCCACAAACCCCCACAACCACACATAAACAGTAATATGTGTATAAATAATAATAATAATAATAATACTCACATGCACATTTGCCATGGTGTAGACGGAATAATGAATATATTTTCTTCAATGGCTCAACTGCTCAGCATAGATTCTTCTTATCGAAGACAACAATACATCAAACATAGCTTCATTAATCCCCGAATAAATTCAGCATTCAAATGCCAACATTCCAGTGTATATCCTTGTTTATTTTTATCAAAACATATATAAAATATTTCCAACATAAGAGGGAAAAAAAAAATTGTTCACTTTCACAATACAAGAGTACCATGGGGAATTAAAGGTCACCTGAGTAATCCAGGTCAAGCATTTTTACGAGTCATCATCTATATAAATAACTCTGAAGTCAGGAGCTGTTGACCTTGTGATTTGTTTATAAACAGATTTTGTTTCCGCTCACAAACTTTGTAATCATTAACTTAAGGATTATGCATATCAAATATGAAAGTAATCCGAGCATGGATTCTCGAGAAGATTTTTAAAAACGTACCAAATTTTACCCCTTATTGCAAAATTAAAGCATCTACGCATGGCATGGGGACACTTTCTGTCAAATTTGGTTGAAAAAGGACTAGTAATTCTTGTTAAGAAGTCGAAATTGTGAAAAATACCCTATTTGAATTCGACGGGCGTATAATAATTTCAGATGAAGAAAAATGTTAAATTTGTTCACTTTAATTCTTTTCAATACTTGCACTAAAACTTTAACCAAGTCCAAGCAGGCCATATGAGCTTTGTAGTACTTAAATAAACAGTATATCCCTCTTTTTGATTGTACATAAACACTATGCAACAGTTTCAGCATAAAAAATAAACTTATGTATGCACTGTATCACTAAAATAGTGTTATTTGAATACTTGCACTAAAACTTTAACCAAGTCCAAACAGGCCCTTTGGGCCTTTTTTATGTATACATTACAGTGTATATGATTACTTATGGTTGTCCATACATATTGAAATAATTTCAGATGAAGAAAAATATCAAATTTGTTCACTTAATTTTTTTTCAATACTTGCA
>JAUMGZ010164067.1:8198-28012 GCA_032359645.1 Pododesmus macrochisma
TAGTCTTCATGTCATACTCAGTGGTATAGTCTTCATGTCATACTCAGTGGTATAGTCTTCATGTCATACTCAGTGGTGTAGTCTTCATGTCATACTCAGTGGTGTAGTCTTCATGTCATACTCAGTGGTATAGTCTTCATGTCATACTCAGTGACATAGTCTTCATGTCATACTCAGTGGTATAGTCTTCATGTCATACTCAGTGACATAGTCTTCATGTCATACTCAGTGACGTAGTCTTCATTTGTTGTCAAAAACAACTGAGTTAAAGGTAGCCTTGAGTTTTGATGATTTATTTTATCATATGATCAGAAAAGCTAATAATATTCAAAAAATTTATTTGTTTTATAATAAATTTATCTTATTTTTCAGGTGCATTAATAGATTTATAGTCTTCAAACAATTATTGATAAAGGTTAAGTATCAATAATAATTTCCTATGAAAATGAACAAACAAAATAGATAATACAAGCAATTTCTCAGAAGCTATAATGTGGTCATTGTTCCCTACCCTGATATCTCCTAGAATAAGAGATGAACACACACAGACACACAGACATGCTCACTTAATGTCTCCCAATTCACTAAAGCATGGACATAAATTATGAAACCTTAAAGATAATTATCCTGTACAGACTTAAATAATGCATGTGTGTGCATACATCAAGAAATAAGAAAAATACAATTTTCTTAAAACACCAGTATTCTTACTGAAAATAACAGATTTTACCATAACAATGCTTTACCATTTGATTTTCTCGTAAACAATTTCACGGAAGTTTGAACAAGAGAAAGACTCCTTGAAATCTAATGTATTTATATGCTGATTGTCATATATGTGAATGAACTGAAAACAAATTTAATTCATATTTATTTGATGAATAATAAGTATTTTTACATAATTTATCTGAATATTACAAAGGAGGAGATAATTTATACCCCAGACAGCAATAATGACAATGTCACATGTACTTATGTGCTGCACCTGACTACTGGGATGATAATCGTCCATATGTACAGGACTATAAAGTTTCCGTAAAGAGTTCCTGGGTAGAGATAAAGACAACATCCATTGTGTATGTCCATGTATCTAACTATAAGAAAAATCTTGTGACTCTTTCATCTACAAAAATATCTTATCTTATTTTTATTCAATAAACTTTGAGTAGGAAGTATTAATATATCTTTCCTTTTGCAAACTTAGATCTATTAGGAAGAAACACTCAACTTGGTTCATCTGGAACTTCAACAACGTTAACCCACATCATAGATCAGCATTTAACTTTTAGTCCTTTCAAAGAGTCAATATATTTTTATCATAAGCATTAATAATTATTTCTGAGAATATCATTCTACATTTAAACATGTCCTTTCCCTAATAATCTTTATATTTCTTTTATTTTACAGCATAACTGAACAAACATCTACAAGGATTGTTTTTTATTATAAATTGCTTGTTGTCAATTTTGGAGAAATATTTATTTTCTACCTTTGCACCTAAATTCACTTCAACCCTAATTAATGAGCTAGTGTAAGACAGACAACACTGCCACCCTGTTTAGTACAAATGTTCTTGTCTTTTTAAAAGTATATTTAACACTTCTAGTTTTCATTGCAGCTATATTTATTATTTACTTAATTTAACCACAATTCGTCATACATCACCCACGCTTAGAAAAACTGCACCCACTCAAAGACAAACAATGATCATGAAACATGCATGAACAATAAAGGTGGATATATAGCCTCAGTCATGAAATATGCACACACAAAAAAGGGGGATTAATATTAACTCTTTCATGACAACACATATAGCATCAAGTACAAGTTATAGATTTTTTTATACATATACTTGGTTGAGAGATAATTGCAAAGAACTGTCAGTTTTAGTATTAAAATAATAACAGGTGAAGCAGATTAAGTTTCATATTAAGTACAAATAGGACACGATCATATTTATCACACAGGTGTGAATTATTATAGGTTACAGGCCTTATATCAAAGACAATTTAAAAATATCCTTTTACTTTTGTATCTGCCTCCACCTATAACTGAGTGGCCTAAAGGGATAGGTGTATGAAAGAACAAGGTTACAAGTCTTTTGTGAAATATAAAATATAGTAGAATTATAATCACATTTAGATATCTCTTGGTATGATAAAACAGAATTCACCAGATCTTCATGTTGAGTGTAGAAGAATGATCCAAGAATAGAACAATGATGAATATATTATCTTGTGGTTCAATATCAACACATTTATCTGATGTTAACAGGCGTAAAACTTCTGTTGTAATGTAACTAGGGTCAATAACCAAGGTTATGGGCCAATTGTTGTCTTTTAAAAATATTTTATGGCCCTAAACATAGAACTTTTTATACTCCTGTGCATCGAGTTTGGTTCAAGTAGGACGTAATGCTTTCTATGTTTTATGTAACTCATAAAAACAGTAATATCTGAGGTTTAGGCAAACAGCACCTGAGTTTAATATAAGCTTTTTTAAAATACAATTGGAACATATGATTTACAAGGATATTAACTGCCATTGTTACCTTGTACTAGACCTTGCCACAGTATGTTTGTACTCTGGATTACATGGTACATATATCTCATCCAGGATATTGTAATGTTTACAGCTTTATGCCTTTATTGAATTATATTTATCTAACAGTAGCTGATAACATTCTTATTTATACTGTTGGATCATTAATCCAATCCAAAGATAAGGTACCCAAATTCAAGTTGGATTGAAAACCTATTTCAGTAAAATCTGTTACTGTTTTCTTTAAGTTTGTATATCAATCACTTTTCAAATTTATGTTAATGCAAAAATACAAGTAACTTTGACTTAATAGAATCAATTGAAACTGAAGCAATATTGATGGCAAAACATTAATTAACCATTATAAGAAAATAAGTTTCCACATTAATCCAAAACAAAAAGAAAACATTTAAAAGTAAAGTAATCAAATTTTGGGTACCTTATTTTTCAACTTTGCATGACACATGATTATCATATAATTCTAAAAATAATTATTTGAGACAGAAATGTTTCAAGTTGTATGTGATCATGAAATGACAATATTTCTCCAGCTTGAAACCTTGCAGAATACAACGTGTCAGCTGTCTGCACTATAAGATTTGAAATACAAACATCTTATTGCAGTGTCAAAATTATGATACCATCAAAATCTGTTGAAAAAAGTGTTCAAATCGACACGAACGTACTGAATTTATGTCTCAAACATGAACTTAATATTTAATCCAATTTTTTGTGTGTCTGACAATCTCTTTAAAAAATGTGTGAAATTAAACAAAATTAGACGATATGTATTTAATGTATTAATCTGTGTGATTTTTTTCTCCGAGGTGTGAGATTCAGTGCAGACTGACGACGTTTTAATGAAAAGTACTTGATCCATGTTACAGATATCACATGATTAATTCTATTTGTATGTACACTGTACAGATTTCTTAGTTTTTTGTTTCTATATCATTAACTGTTGAAACATATATTGACTTAGTCATGTTTTTAAGTTGCCACAGTAATTCTTTACATCTCCATAGCACCACAAGATCAACATATTTGACCACTGCAACATTCTTTTGCTGAAGGTGCATGGAAGTAAGAGAGTGCACTTTTGTTAATTTATCTCAAAAAATAATTTGTTAATCAAAGTATAACAAATTGTAGTAAGCAATTAACATCATTAATTCTAAACAAAAAAGTCCACATTTGTCAAAAATCTTTACAGTTCAACTGTAACCATGAAATGCTTGATACTAGTCAATGACTGAATAATAAAACTCAACTCATGAGTGCACTAGCTAGCTAAATGTCACTTGTAGAATTCTAAGGGTTTCTTAACAGACAGAGGTGGATAATAAATTGTTTTGTTTCACTTAAAAACAATAAAATCCTCCGCATAAATATCTGTTTTAAATTCAATACATTCTTTAAGCTGCTGACAGTTGTCAATAACTTAGAATGTACTTGTTGGAGAAGCCTCACAGAAAGTAACATAAACATTAGAACTCTTACAGAATGAAAACAAGAAAATAACAATCTTCTAGCATAAATACTAAGTTTAATGCCACAAGTTCCGAACATTCAGTTAATTGTTTGGTAACCGTATGACATCATCAAGTGCAAGTATTCTAGTCTCAGATACAACATTGGACAATGGCAAAATCAATACTGCTGCATGAAAATGGTTTTAAAATATACAAATTGAATGAGAATGAGAGACACAATGGGCCTTAATATCTAGATTGCAGCAAGTATTGTATGCTGAATACTACAAAGAATTATGTTTGAATATATACAAAATGAATTAAGTCCATTGGACCTTGACATCTATATTGCAGCAAGGATTGTATGCTGAATGTATATAGATACAATAAATGTCCTTGTGGCCTAATGGTCAAAGGATTCATAGAATGCTTATGTCATACTGCTCCACTCTGTCTGTTCAAAAGAGGATTTTTTTTAATTTAACCTCTTGGCATGGCCATTAAGCTTTTTGTCCCAAGGTCATAACTTTTATGAATTTAAATACTGGCTTTAAAATGTAATTCATCAAAAGGTATTCACATACAAAATAACTAAAGTTATAACATGGGAAGATTAGAAAAAACTTAAGCATTTTATGCTTTTTTAAACATTTAGTTAATCCACATACATTTGCACACTCCTTCAATTGAACAAATCTTACACATTCACCAAGGCCAGCTTGGTGTCAAATTTGGTCAAAACTGGTGCAGTCACTATTTCTTAGATTGATGCAAGTTTAACTTTTTTGAGAAACCTCCATTTTGGACCTAACAATCAAGATTGTATAAAATTTTGCAAACAAATTAAATGACTTATTAACAGAATCTGTAAATACTAAAGAAACTTATCTCAAGATGACCTTGGAAGTCGGAATACAAATATAAAAGATACCAAATTTTAAACTTAATATATTGAAGAGTCTATTTTGACCTTTTCTGCTATAAATAATAGCTTCATATTACATGATGGCCATTAGTCTAATATATTCTATAGTTTATAGATACAGAAAAGTATAAATGGCTGTATATACCTCATAGTATTACATAATGAGTGGAATCAAGACATCTAAAAACTAACGAGAAAATCTACCAGACCTTTGTATCAGACAGGGTCCTGCATGGTGTTACACAGATGGGTAAATGTGTAGCATGTTGGCTTGATTAATTTGTCTTAATCAAGATGCAGCATCATAAATAAACACAAAGTCTATCAGTACAGTCATAAATAAGCACAAAGTATATCATTGCAGTCATAAATAAACACAAAGTCTATCACTGCAGTTTAGCCACACATCATAAAAATATACTTATATAAAAAAAAAAATGTGGAGAAAAACCTCCCACATGTTGAACAGTATATTTCTTATGAAAAATGATTTGTGTTAGTATTTCTGGAGTTTTATGAGCCCCTATAGTAGATATATAGCATGGATATCGTTTTGCCTATTAATTTACAGATGAATCCTGGGCAGATTATTGAAAATGATCAAAGGCTGTTACTGCAACTTTGGACTCAATAATTATGTTTTTGACAAGAAGTTAATTTGTTTTAAGCCAATCAGAAGCCATGGCAGCCATAATAGATGGAGTTTGACACTGTTTGCCATGTATATGTGGAAGGAACATGTATCCACAGCAAGTTGTTGAAATTGACCCAGGTTTTGTTAAGAAGTTGAAAATGACAAGGATGATGGCTATGACGATGACGACAACGATGGACAACGAAAAGTTCACTTAAGACTTCCTCCAGGCAGAGTAAATAGGGTAAAAGATATCAGCCAATCAGAAGCCATTACGAACATATTTGATCTAGTTAAGTAATATTTAATACATATCTAAAAGGAAACCACGTAAACACATATACATAAAGTTTCCTGAAAATCTGACAACAGATTTTGACAAAAAATTGCAAAGGTCCCAGCCAATCAGAAGTCATGGTTGCAATATTGGTCTCAGATTTGAACAGCAACCAAGCAAAGAACATTAACATCAAGTTTTGTAAAAAAAAAAGTCTATACAACCATACTTATAAGACAAGAAGTTGAAAAGGTTTAGTCAATCAAATCATGGCAACCATGTTTGAAGGAGTTGGACAATGTTGGACACAAAACTGAAAAAGGACTATACCAGGAACATCTGCATCAAGTTTTTTGAGTGGTTTGACCAAGGGCTTTTGACAATAAGTCCAAAAAGTTTCAACTGTAGTTTCAGTAGTTTTTGAGAAGAAGTTTAAAATGTGAAAGTGGACGACGACAGATGGATTGGTATAGGAAAAGTCCAGGTGGACTAAAAAGCTCTGGACAAGCTTTATGTTGACCGATGAGCTGACAAAAGGACGGACGAGACCACGACAATATATCTCAGCCTAATCGTCGGGCATATAAAAAGAGTAATTTTGTTCTTTGATATGCGAATAAATATTGGGTTTTCATTCCATGTAGGCTTCAGTGAAAAATATTGCAAAGATTGTCTTCACTTTCTACGAAAAGGTAGCTTGTTATCAATGAAATGTGAATTTAGTGTTTATCAAATCATTTTCACTTTCAGTAATAGGACTATAGTGTGATCACTAGGAATTTGACTTCTATACGTATCATACATACATTTATCTCTTGTGTGTAACGTTGAGATATGCTGATGAGCTTGTAGCTTAAAGTAAATAAATGAATTGAATTGAATTGAATATCAGCTGCCTCAATCAAGTCAAACACCAGGTCACAGTCGGTAACTTCTCTATTAATAATATAAAGAGCTATAATTACTTAACAATCATTGCATCATTAATGCTTTTACTGAATCTTAACTATCAAACTAATGTATTTACCTGTCATTTAGTTGACGAGCAACATAATTTGCCACCCAAACTGACAATTTACTCTCCACATCTAACAATACCAATCAGAAAATGAAGAACCTATTCATACAAAAAAGATGCTATTAGTTGATAATATTCACTAAAATCTAACAATAATTCTTGAACGATACTTATATATCTGCACAACCTTTAATTAGTCGAACCTAGATCACCTTAATTACAATTCACAGGTAAAAAAACTCTGCTCATTATTACGTTTCAAATACATTGTGTTCATTAATATCTAATTCATCCAGAAAAACTAGTTGTTAATTGGATGAACGGCTGGATATATTTTGAAATGTTTCTTCTTGAATAAGTCCTGTGAATATGGTGCTAATCAGCAACAGTGTACAATTAAACATTCATAAGGTGATACAGGTACCTGTACAATAACGACAACGTTTTATTATTCACAGAGAAATCACTCATCAGGCAATATGTGCCTGGAAAATTAAAGATTGCATGATTATAATGAGATAGAGTTACCCTGCGGCCTTGTCAACACAATTGTCACCAAACCATTACAATGTTACCAAGACAATCTGCCATTGTTGCAGATAGTGGCATGAAAACAAAACAGTTTTAAACAAGGTTAATTTCTATCTTATCTCTGGTAAACACAGACCTACATTACCTATCTATAGAGAGCTAGAACTGATCTTTGATTATCAACATAATTACAAACATGTAAAAATAAATCATATCACACAATCAATCCTCCACACGAAACCTTCAAATAGCAGACACAAGGATTTGACCAAGATTTTTTTTTTATTCCTGCATGAACAATATGAATAAAGCTCTCCTTTTTATGTTTATGGACACAAATGATTTAATGTACCACATATAAAAATATAATGTCTTATGATTATTAACCTTCTAGCAGACAAGGTCATTTAAACTGTAAATTTTCTAAGTCTTAAAAAACAAAAGTTACGGACTACAATTGATGAAATGTACCATGATAATGCCCAATTATTTCTTTCAGCATTTTCAAATTATACAATGAATTTAACAATGAATTTTAAGTACATAATACTTATTGTGTCTGAGTTAAACTAATAATACAAAATGTCTCTCCACCAATTAGGCAACAATAAATCACGATTTCACAAAATGCATAAATCATAGTAAACATTTTCTCACATTCATGCAAAAATTCTATTTCTGTCATATTTTTAATGTTAAACAAGTAAAATAACCTGTTTCTAATTCTAAACAAATTATTTATTTTTTTCCCTTTTTATGAATGGTGTAATTCTAAATCTAAAATTTACGCGAGAGAATTTAAGTGTAAGCACAATTATTTGAGGTAACTACATAAACACCCCTTTTTAACACTGACCATCTATCAAGCATAATAAAGAAGTTCAAAAGAATTCTGTAAAATAGAAACTAAAATGCTTTTAACCAAACAAGGCTATAAATAGCTATGAAATCACGAGATATATTACAAGATTACTCAATAACAATATTTTATTATACTTCAATATTCTTTGCTTCAGTAAACAAACTACAATTGTTAATAACTTCTTTACTGTATCAAGAAAAGATTCTTTTTTTCCAGAATGTTGTATTGTCAAGCTGTCACTTCAAACCAGCTTCAGTTCAAGTATGATGGATAACAAACTCTCAGCATAAAATAATACATTTCAACTGCAAACAGGCCAACTCTTCACATTCTTAGCTTTTCATCTTCTCTGTTAAATTCTTTTAACCAAAAACAACTTTATAGTCATTTTATCAGTTAACTATTTTCATAGGAATTGTTAATTGAATCTTCATTATTATTTTTACTTAAGGAGGCTCACAACTTCCTCATCAGAGTCTGTTATCTCCCTTTGATGACATCACACTTTTCATCCTACTTCTGTGACACCACTTCCTGTGGATTCTATTTTAAGATATAAATGCTCTATAGATTTGGAATGTATGCAGTTGGGTTGTGGTTTATAATACACAAGAAAATAAAACATATCTATTAACAATATTTCCAAGTAAATAATTACATACTCCCATCCTTTAAAATGTGTTTGATACAAAATTGTGTATCTTTTTTATTCAACCTTCCAGAAGTTATCTTTATACTACAAATAAGATATCGTGAAAGACTGATGAATGCTTGTTTAATACAAAGTTAATATGGTGTGTTGTCAGTCTCTTCAATTATTTATTGGTTGATATTTAATACCTTTTTTATTCCCAGGTTTCTTTTTTTATTTGTGTTGATTTAAAGTTTTCAAATTTATCTAAATTAATTTCTACTGTTTTCATCTTACTTTTCTTTCTTGAGTTCTGTGCACTATTGTTGAGAAACTCAACTATTTTACCATTATGGCCTTCTGCATAAGGAATATGTCAGTCAGCCAAAATATTTCCTTCAAATGATCTGAACACAATCTAAATACAACGTGCATCTACCAGAATCAAGCAGCCAATTACAGAGTAGACTTCAACCTTCTTATCAAAACTCATTTAGTATTGTCAAACATATTCCAAGCTCATTATTTATGATCTATGGCATGGCCATGTTGCTTGATAAAGATGATTGTATATAATGATTGTCCAAATGTACTCAAAAAGCAATGACTTCTTATAATCGTTTAAAAAGCTCATTTATTTCAAACTTAGTCTTTTAGTTGTCTGTGTAATTATCAAAATTAAACGTCACTCATGAATGAAAAGAAATCGAAAATCTTCAATCTGGATAAAGAAGTTATATTAATGGAAGACACTAATGTGAATATTTGTTGTTGAAAAATTCCATGTCTAGGTCACTAATAATAGGAATTTAATTATCCTCTATGACAAAATGCTTATTTCTGGTCTTGGCACAACAAGGGAAATTAATAACAAAGGTTAAATGCATATCATGCTTTCATATGATTCTACATTATGCTTTCAAATTTAAAAAGATAAAAAAAATCATCTAAAAATGCAAATTTTTTCATTGTACTGAACTACATAAGAATTCCACAGTGAAGGGTATCATTATTAGGCCATATTTTAACTGCAATTTAACAATAAAAAGAATTTGTATATAGTTTATGGTCAAGTACTTATTTGAATGTATTGATTTTTCAGACCCTTTGATTTTTACAACAAGAAAAACATTAAGTTAATTTTTATAAAGAAAAGAACAAAAAACAATAACATCTGTATAATCAAAATGACTAACATATATATATATCAAAATGACTCACACTCTTTATATTACAATATCTCAAAATCATATTAGTTATGCCAGTTTCATTTACCTTTACATGAACACAAGTCAATGTTGTGCATTCAATTCATCGGTCTGTTCTATTGTCATAAGGTCAGTCTTGAAGTTAAGCTGTCAAGATATCTAGCTTTTAGGGAATACCAAGTTAGACTGTTTCAGTAAATGTGTTGATTTAACCAAAAGCTGTTGATAGTTTAAGCCAAAACAGCCATAATATAGTTGAAATAAAAACCAAATGTATTTAATTAAAATGTAAATAGGTTTTGAAAGCACCTTTCATGTTAATTGTTTTCATAAGACCATGAATAAACACCAACAATAACTTTCAGTGTTTAACTATAAGGTACTGATACTCTAACTAATTACATCTTTTTTCTTGGTTGTGTTGGACCTAGGTACTTTCTGCTTTCCCCATGAATCCCTTTCATTAATTGTATTACCTACATGTATGTGGCATGAAATATTTTTAAACAGATGTTTCTTATATGAATACAAGGTAGGAAGATGAGTCTCCCTCATTGGTTTAATCATATTTTACAGTCTTTAGACAATTAAACAATAACATGAAAACTTTTTCAAAATGTTAATCTTTTTTTGAGTTGGAGATTTTTCCTTGTGTTGTTTCAAATATATTTTGGAGTTATTTTTATACTGGATTGAAATCATAACCTGAGTGAAGAAAACAGAAAGAAATGTATGAACATGTACTCACATTTCAAGCCTGGATTGACTGTAACAGCATGCACTATTGTTTATCTACAGATTGTGGCATTAATTTACATAAGAGACACATCAGGTGACCTCTACTCTGACCTCTAATTGTGAATATTTGGCAGCTAATGTAACTGAGGCTAGGCTTTTCTGCATCATTTACACAATTGCTTGTTTCCTTAATTGTAAAACATTTCAGTTATTCTAAATGGGTGTTCCTGAAGAGGGTTAACTTGTGTCACTAATACAACAGTAGCTATATTACTAGATAATAGTAATTAGTGGTCTTATCGCAGTCGTGTTGTGTCTTCCACCAAACCTAATTGCACTGGATAACAACTACCATAAATGCTCCTGCGTCCATTCTTACCCCTGTACTTAAAACAAAGTAGGTTCTAAAACAAAGTAAGATTGTGATGGGTCTCTGAATGGTAACATGAAGGCTTTATATGCTGGCTTTATATCCGTAGAATGTAGAAACATTGTCATCAATTTATACTTAATGCCTCATATCTCCTGATGTAAAATGTTTACAATGATACAATCATTTCAATTTCTTCCATAAATTTTCTAGTTTTTGATTGAGAAATCCACATAAAGATAGGCAATGGTAAGAAAGCCATCCTATCCACACAAGATTTTCAGGGCCTCTTGATGCAGAAATCTGGTTTTATTTTTCTGTTTTTTGGTTAAATATGTAGTTATGACATGTTTTTCAATTTGACTGAATACTTTCCATGTTATAAGGTATTTAATCTGGATATGTAAGAGGTTTATCAGTGTTTAAGTTTCTTTATCAACTCTTAGGTTGGGAAGATGTCCTCTTATCTGTTTGTTTTATTGGGGTTTAACGTCACTTTCAACATATGTCCAAGTCACATCAAGACAGTGTGTATTAATGGCCACTTTATAATACTTTCTCAACGAAATATCTCGCTGAAGACACATTAACATCATACTTCACTCGGTCACATTATCCTGACACTGAGCCAACCAATTCTCCTCCAACCCAGAACACTGACTGCTTAGCAAAAAGATTACCTAGTTTTAACATTGTGGGTATGACACGGCCAGGGACTGAACATCTGTCTTCTGGACACAGAGCAAACACTCTCCTAACTGAACTTCACATTGGTTTATGATGATACAGTTAATACCAACCACTTCAGTACTCCAGAACTGCATTATTATCAAAAGTACCATACAACAATTATATAAGGTCCAGCATGTACCATAAAGTAGCTTGTACCACAATGGATAATCATTATATGAACAATATTTATAAAACCAGAAAATCATTTCAGACAAAACATATCCAGAAATAAAAAATATACGGTATTATTTTGGGTATATACAGTAAAAGAGCTGCAACTTCATCTATGTAGGTCTACTAATGCACACATCAAATTAATTTCAACAATAGATTACGAAATCAACAAAAAGCCAAATTGAAAATGTTTGGTTTCTTTATCAAGCGGAATATCCTGCGCCAATTTGAAAGAATCCAAGCATGCACACAAAGCACTATCAGAATGTATTAATGATTTCTGAAATTCAAAGTTAAAATTTGACAAGAGGCACGATAAAACAATTTGATTTTTAATCAAGTGAAGCCAGACATGACAAGTCTGACATTACATAACAGGGCATCAACCTGCATGTAACCTTGTCCATGCACATCATCAAGTATGCACTCTTACAATTATATCTTCTCTCTTTCTTCTAGCAAGTACATCATCTTTGTTTGCTAGCAAGATCAGTTCAAAACATGAAGTCTGTGTCCCTTTGTAAAGTTTATTATCTTTTTAAAGAAAATTAATTCCTTAATGAATTATACAGTTTATTTGTCTAATTATTCAGATTATTTTTCACTGATATCGAAATTAAAGACCAAAGCAGAAAACCCAAACTAAAGGACAGGAAGACAAAAGGTGACAAGAACGGGAAAACAGAGCAACAGGGATAGTACAGAAACAAGGTTAGTCCATGCAATAAGTGTTTATGCCAACTCTTATATTGAACTTTGCATTCAAGTATCTTTTACCCTGCAAAGGGCTTTAAAATCCTCGTACACAGTACCATCAGCTAAGGATGTGCCAATCTTTGTTTTGCCTCTACCCTTCTACCTGTCTGACTGGTGTCTGACCTCTACCCTTCTACCTGTCTGACTGGTGTCTGACCTCTACCCTTCTACCTGTCTGACTTGATGATCCTAACACTTTTTACTTATTTACAGGTTCTTAACATTGTAATATAGATGTTGATATAAAGTGGTGCTAAAGCAATGAAAACTTTTGTTTGTTTTTTTTGTTTTGTTGGAGCTAGACCTGGGAAGTTTGGAAAGTCTCCCTTACACTGATTTTTCATGTTTTTTCCAATTGTTTAAGATACATGTATTTGAATAATTTGAAAAACTCTGGTACAAAAACTAAATGCACTAAACTCTATACCAGCATATAAATTAAATTGAATAGAATGACTTTATTAAACTTTCAAAAATTAAATCTTTTATAAAAACAATAAAGAAACAGACAAGACTAAAACAATTTATGGTAATGGACTTGTATGAAGAATTAAAGCCTTCAATGTTTGATACACAAAATGTCTGGGCTATATATAAAATAGTACATTATCTTTCATCACATTAAACCACCATCCTACCTAATAAACAATTAATTCTTTGTAAATGAGTGTTCCACACAAACGATGGAGTATTATAATGTGTCACGTCTTACTACAAATAAATTCTTGATTTACACTGAAAGAACAGCTTCTGTTTTGTAAGCCTAATTCACTCAAGGTGACTAAATGAACCAATAAAGGGGGAGAATTTTATATTGTCATTATTTTACTGACTTATTACCCCATTAATAGGGAGAATTTCTCAGCAAATTACCTCAACAAAGTCAATATACAAAAACTTTATGTTTCATTACAAGCATCAAAAGAATACAGCAATTTTAAATATCGCCCTGTCATCAGCATAATAGAAAACAAGCATATGTATGTTATTATTCTTCAAACACAAGAGATATGAAATAAGCAGTGTTTAAGATACAATTACCCAGGTGTCAAAACTTATTCTTTTGATTAAATACAGCGTGAATCATTTGGGACCTATTTACAAGTGTCTTAAAGATTAAAGATAAAGGCCCAAGGGAGGTAACTGTGAGATATACAAGTGCTTCTTGTGGTCGTTTGAAACTGTAATCAAATACGCATTAGAAAAACCAACATCAAATTACATATAACATCCAGATGTGTTTATATTCAATACATATTTTCATTAAAGGAAATTAAATACTTTTTTCTTAAGAAACAAATTAATGCAATCTTGATCAGAAAAATTCAACATTGAATACAATATGTTACAAAGGGATTGTGTACATAATTACCAAGTCATCAGAATGCCATTCTATACTGATGTAAGTCTAACCTTAACTTTGTTCTTCAATCAACTTAAGCCTACTTCATTGCTCATTGCTCATTATACTACATATTTGTGTGCAATCAAAGTGAAACATTAAACCTCTGTGTTTAGACTCCAACTTACGCTTAAAAACGCAAGTCAGATGAAACCTCGGCATATACAGTACATGTACTTCAGTAAATTATATTTAGTCTACAGTCACTTAAAATACTCATTAACAAACACACTTTAATGCCATGGTATATCGTCAAGGAACAATTTATACAATTCTAATTACAACAATTACTTGCAACATTTATTTAACAATTAAAAAAAATTATTCTGCATAATTTCACAATTTCAAACTTTCTTAAAAAAAAATTTAACAAGCTATTGGGCTGGTATTCCTCCATGGGCCACCCACCCACAAATTAAATATCTTAAAAAAAAGTAAAAGTGGAAGCACTTAATCTGCCTGATGCATACATATGGGGTTCTATTGTATTTTTTAAAATGCAGTCCTTGTCTAAGTGTAAGTGTAAACATAGAGACAATATTCTACGTACAATACTTGATAACAAAGACAATATTAACATAGAAACTTACACCAGTAAAAGGGATTCAATCACAAAACAAACTAGAGTATAACCCTATGTTCTTAAAACCGGTCTTCTTCATTTACCTGACATTTCTTCCACCTTTGTTTACAATGGGGTAGAAATACTTTGATTTCAATTTGACAAAGTTTAAATTTGTATTTAATCGTACGTTATTGTGTTTGCTGTATGACAATGCTGCTTTGTGACGGGAGGTATTACCTGTTGTGATAAACTGATTTTCTGCTAGAGTGAAGCTAATAGCCCAAACTTGTAGTAAACCCTCTTCTCGCTGTTCTACTGTGCTAGTATTATATATCTACCACTTTCACTTGCAAATCTCAGACAATACAGTAATTATTTTGTCAAAATTCTCACAATGGGGAACAATTCTTTATATTTTCATGAATTATTCAACCATTTGTCAGTATCACGGGTGAATTCAATCATTTTCTTGTAAGTTAATTCACAATATGAAAACTCCCAACAAATAAGAGTTTTATAAAAAAAAATTCTAAACACAAAATAGAAAATGTCTAAGTGAAACGTCGGTCGAACAGAACAAAACCCAAATCAGATATTATAATGCGTTTTATGAGATTAATCGTAAGATTGGTTAAAAACACAGAAATATGTCAATATGTCTATTTCATCTTGAAATAAAACATGATGCCAATCGTACATATATAATTTTAAAACATTCATGTCCAATTCAATTTAATAATTCTCCAATGTTATCTATGATCAGTGACACTGACGTCGATATTGTGGTATTAAATTACCGGTAACAATAACACATCAATTTTTAGCATTGTTCTCTCCATTTAGCTCAGGGCAAATTACTTTTCAATGGTTATAGAGAACAGCAGATATAAGATAGGGGCCCGTGCTAATTTTTCCAATGACTGAAATAATTCTTTATCTCCTGAAGTTATTATCTTTAGATACACAAAACCTCTAAATCACCTAAGTGATTACATTTTGTTAAATTAGAGATCCTTATCTAGAACAAACTAGGATATCACAAAGATGTATCTAACAGAGCAAATTAAAGCCAACTTTTATAGTGCTTTCTCCATGCATTTCACGCAGCAGACATCAGCAAAAGTCTTTGGTAAAATAAAATTCATACTGAGGAAACAGATTTACCGCTCCACAGACACATAACACTGACTCTGAGTCACCAATACTCTCAATACTGACACTGACAGTATGATGTTGGCCTGCTCCCAAGGACAAGCCCTATACATTGTATATCAATTTAGTGATTATAATTATAAGTAAATCATTTTTTCGGGTTTTGCTATTATAATTAGTAACAAAATCCACCCAGATTTGTCTTGTGTTAACAAATTTTTGGGATTTTTATTACATAATGTGTATTGATATGTTTATACACATGTATACGGCATTTATAGCCTCATAATAAATGCCCTTTTTTATTCATTCTTTTGTTTGTTCAATTATTTAACATATTAGACAAACTAGCTTCGATACCCCCTGGCTACGGTTTAATCTCATTTACACATCAGAAGGGTCTCTGCACATAATTAGTATTCTAGGTGAAAAAACCATTTTTGTCAAGCATTAACATGACCAAGGTATTTACATTGATGTTACTCCTGACCAGACAATATGATCACTTTGACATGACCATATATACATAAGCAACTGGTACATCCTCCTTATTTACAACTATAGTTATACTTCATGGATCAGGTACCACGTATTAAGCCTGCCAAAGTTAGGAGCACACTTCTTTACAAAATAGAGGATGTGCATGCATGATAATGTTGGATGAAGTACAAAAACCTTCGGCATGAAAAAACCATAAAAATAGCATTAAATATATTCACTAACCTTATAAAACTCACAAAAGCTAAGGGAAGTCTCAATTCTTCTATTTTTCATGAACAATGCGGATATTTCGTGATATTGAATATCTTCACATGATTCACAATAGATGTCAACTCTATGTAAATTTGACAAAATTATGACAAAAAGGCTTAGTAAGGACTTATTCTTCACAATGAAAACAACACACCTGCATACAACTGACTGCAGTCCTAAAGCTGACATCACGGTTACACCTTTAACATTGTAGACAGTGAAATACGCATTTCACGTACTGGATAATATTGAGCTTAATTAATTCTGAAAACTGGTTGAACTAGTAAAGATGCCATTCTTTACAAATTTAGGAATGCACGCAGGGCCATCATTGCGCCAATAAAGCTCAATATAATTTCATTTTGTGGCTTCTTGTCTGTTTGATATTAGTAAATTTGAATGATACAATAGGAGAACAAATATCGCACCATGCTATTGTGATAGTCATAAAGCTGGCTCAGGGAAGCGGAATCTTGAGCTCTCCTCTTTATCGTGGGAAATGACACAACAATAGGTCATAGAAGTGTTTTGTAGGTATGATAACTAACATAGGGCCGCCAATCATAAGGCGTGCAATGACAGTTGAATACAAAATGCTAGCTCTGTATTATTGCAAATACACAATTAATTCTTAGATTATCTCAGATATATGCACACAAGAAATATGGTAACTTATTGCTGCAGTGCGCTCTAACATGTTTTTTCTTGCAGATAAACACCTTTAGGCAATAAAATTCATTTTTATAAAAAAAATCAACAAAACATTTCTTAACTATGACAATTTGTTGAATGCAGTTTACAATTTTTTCTCAAATAAGAGTATAAACATTAAGAATTATGGAGGACTAATCCCCCTCCCTCATGAATTTCCTCAAAGAGACTTGAAATGTTTTATCAAAGCAGGAATGGGGAAAATGTCAAAGAATTTAATAAAATTAAGTAAAGTTTAGTGCAAAGAATAATATCTATACAAATGTTCTTACCGGTATAACATTACTGAGCCAGTAAATAAATGGGTTCTTTTTACAATTTCCCCCATGTTGATTTCTTTTCCAATACCAAATTGACAAGCTTAATATGGCTTGAACAGAAAAAAATTCACCTTGACCTTTGACCTAGTCAACTTGAAACTTTAACCTCAACCTTTACAACTCAATTTATTAAATGTTTCTTTTCTTAATAGGAAACTAATAAACTAAGTATGTCCTGTACCTTAAATTAAATACACTTAATGAAATCAAAGACATCATAATAATAAGAAGAACCATTCACTTAACAGTTCAAAATCACACACGTATGTATAGCTTAGATCGGTTGGGAGTGTTTGCTTCACGGGAGATAGGGTGCAGGTTTCATCCCAGCCATGTCACATAATTAGTTAATCTTCTCACCTATTCAAACAGTGAAAAATCTTTATTGGACAGAAAGAATGAATAAAATAATGAAAATTGATATAAAGAAAAACACAATGTGTAGAGAATGCTATTTTATTGGATATATTACATAATGGCCTTCATAGAGTGAAAAATTAGAACTGTTGTTTACAAAACATCATAAAGATTTAAAAAGAGGTGTAGTTTTGTTTGTATAGGTGCACCATATTAATGCAAGGTAAACCACAATAAGTTTAATTTATGCTTAAGCTCAATAAGATCATGTTAATGCTTAAAACTTTATTGCAGTGAATACCATCCAATGAGAGCAATTTGGAACTTTCGTTCTGTTGCAAGATTATGATAAGGCTTTGATGACAATTTTGCTTTCTTTTGTATTTGATCGTAAAATGACAATTCAAGCCTGGTCACACAGTATAAAACACAATCGTAATACCCTATGACTGTAGTACCCTATAAATCATAGTGTGTTGGTGAGACACACAAATGGTATAGTTGTGTGGGCATGCACTGCTCTTCAAGTGTTCTGTAAACTTCTCAACAATGTACAAAACACGAAACAGACTTCTTATTGTTTTCAAATATCAAAAACATATTTACATGGAGCAAATAGGACTTACTAACAATAGATAGCGAAAAAATACATTTTATTGAATGTTAGCAATAAAACTTGCACTTACTGTCTTCAATGTACTAGAAAACGAATTTTGACAAAAGTTTCTTTTTCTTTTGTATTTTTAGCTTCATCAACTTACTTTTCTTATAGCCAGCTTCCTATGATTCTGCTCATCGTTATAAGTGGAAATAAACTTGTTTGTATTTTGGGTTTGTTTTATTGGCATTTACAAACTTTTCAACACATGTCTAGGTCACAGTGTCTGCTTGTGACAGTGCGCACTGATGGCAACTTTATAGAAGTGATTACTCTCCAAACTAAGCCACGCTGATTATCTTTCTTAGTATCACCACACTTGGTCACATCATTCCAGAATAAAGTAAAACAGTTCTAGTGTTGTCCTTCAAATGTCATTGGCCAGATGTGGAAATCATAAGATTGCAAACCATGGGGTTCACACTAACTGTGGAAATCAAACTGACTGTTGTGGAAGACTATACCACTGGTCACCTCAGTAACAATTTTGTAAGTAATCAATGCCCTTCAATACATTAACAAATATATCAGACAAAAGTATATTCCAGTCTGGTGTTGTATATCACCATTGTATTCATTTAGACAACCTTTACTTTTAGAGTCAATACTAATGTACCAGAAAATTAACAACATTTCACACTGTGAGTTAAAGAAGCATACATTATATACTGTAGCCTTATATTGAAACATCTACAAGGACCAAGAATATATGTGTACATAAGCAGAATTTCCATAAAACATAAAGCAAGTCAGTTTAGATCAGGGTTACAAATCAGTATACAAAAGGGTTGCAAATCAGTATACAGCAGGGAAACAAATCAGTATACAACAGGGTTGCAAATCAGTATACAACAGGGTAGCAAATCAGTATACAACAGGGTAGCAAATCAGTATAAAATAGGGAAGCAAATCAGTATACAACAGGGTAGCAAATCAGTATACAACAGGGAAGCAAATCAGTATACAACAGGGTAGCAAATCAGTATACAACAGGGTAGCAAATCAGTATACAACAGGGTAGCAAATC
>JAUMGZ010164068.1:0-15851 GCA_032359645.1 Pododesmus macrochisma
GTCATACTGAATCACATGTTGCACCCCCCCCCCCCCCCCCAAAAAAAACAACGCACGAACCGAGAAATCCCTTAACGCTCTCGATAGAACCATTCAAGGATACTAAATAGAGATTCCGTTTCATTCCGTTTTCCGTTTCCCTTTTATAAAGCATATATTTCTGCTTTACGCCCACGTTATGGTTCGTCGACATAATTGCACTCCGGTGGCTTCAGAAGTCCGCTAGTGTTGTTTATCAGTGTTTAAAATATCGTACTAGACACATATGTGACTTCAACAAAAGTAACTTACACAGTACATAGGCTATTTTAAGATAACAAGTATGAGTTCAAAATATATTACTCCTTTATAAAACACCTACACAAATAAATGTTCACATAAAACCTCACGTGAATATTACATGGTACCACTGATTCAACTGTGGATTAGAAGTGTGTCCTTACAGAACAGAGTATTCAGTGGGAGCTAATTTGAATTTAATTATGTCATAAAATAGTCGTTATGCTTCTTTTATTGAAATAATAATGTGCTCAGGAAAAGTAAATACACATGTATGTCTTATTACCTGAAAACGATTGAAGATAGTCAACATTCACTCAAATCCAAATCTAATTCAGATAATATCTTGATTTGCTCCCGTTTCTGATTTGTCGCATATTGTGATTTACACAAATTCGAAACATTATTTTATCTGAGTTACTCGAATACAAATGGATAGATTAATGTTGTTGTCTCTAGAATCCAGTCCATTTAAAAGTAAAGGTGTAAGGTCATCACTGTCACCAATTAGCAGTAGGTATTTTAAAATAGTTTAATTAACAAAACAGTAAATATATATATTAACTCGTTTAATAGTTAAGATATATTTAGATTAACTCGTTTAACAGTAAATATATTAATAAGATAACTTGATTGATGCTGCATACAACACGTGTTAGACATTGTATATACACTGCTGACGTAAAGACACGACTGTAAATAAATGCATCGTATATATAATAACCTTCATCAGTCAAGGAAGGCCTAAGGCGAGTGACGTCATATCTCCAAGTACATACCTAGCATTATGATACGGAAATATCTCTCTGTGCTAGCAGTAAGTCTCACCGAGATTCTTATTTGAAAATGTGTTGCGTAATTTATAAGACCATCTATAGTTGATATGATGTGATGGAAGTGTCCTTAATAACCAGTGAGTTTCATTCGTTTTATTTAGCAACTAAAGGTCAAAAAGAGAAAGAGGCTACTTTTACATCATATAAAAAGTAGGTGCATGGCTATATTATATGTGAGGGTATATAAAACACGCACTACACACAGTGGCATGAAGAGTGTTTAAAACAACAGCAACAGCAAACATAATAATTTATAAATCCCCATACTTTTTGTTAATGTCTGTTTTTTCCTTTAAAAGGGAAAATGCCAAGGACCAAGCTACTATATGTCGAGGTTTCATACTATGACTAATGTGTGCACGAAACTTTAAATCTATAGGACATTTAAGCAATAAAATGTAAAGTCTTATAAAAAATAACTTGTTACTGTTATACTTGTATACTATTGCGCATCAGATGAGATGCCGACTTCTTTTGCGTTTTGCATGGCTTTGCAGGATATAAACTAGCGATTGCCATATGTGCGCGCTTTGGGAATCCAAAGCACAATCCCCTTTTCTTTTGTTGGTGATATTGTTTCATGCTTTTGTGTATAGTCGGTACATGCAGCTTATGATCAATTACTACAAAACGTTAATAATCATGTGTATCGATTATGGTAGTTATTCATATTACTTCAAAACTAGCTAAGAAGATCTGAGTAATTGTATGTAACTAGCCACAAACTGATAATATATGATAAGGTCATTTTGTGACCGGAGACACACTGGATGTACAGGTCACTGTGTGGTCGGAAACAAACTTGATACACAGTCTATTGTCAAATGAATATAGCGCCATGGTATTGTTATCGCACTAACAATATCGCCTGTAAATTTAGCTCTTTGCGGCAGTAAATATAAATAGGGCGTGTGTAACTGTGTTGATTTAGACGCCAGCTGATTTGCTTATAATGTTCAGGAAACAGACTCACGTACTCGTGTATATGCAGATTTATGATTTGTCAGAAGTGTGTTGGCACCAGGCCAATACTACACACTGCTTGCGTGACGTCATTAACGCTACAAGGCTATTTGTTTCCATGGTCAGGAGAAACGAGGCCAGACACGCACATACCACATGAAGTCTGATAGATTTCTTATTGATTTTTCCATGACGAAGTCAGCCTAGACAAATAAACGTTTTTGTGTTGTGTTCGCCTGCAAACATCAGTTCCCGCCTTTAATCTAGCATTATCGATGTATTCCATGGAGTGCTTCATTGAAATCGTTCAAAATCTATGGAGCCATAATGTGTCACAAGACAGGCAGGACACGAAAGCACGTAAATTTAATACGATTTAATCAGGGTCTGTCGAATAAAGGTTCTTTTGTCACGCAAACCTGTCATAATATCAACAAAGCTCTCCAATTTCATGAGATTGCATACCATTCGTGTTTTTGTAGAAATTAAGATCGCCAGAATCCGGTTTATTTCTCGTAGGAAATGGTTATTTTATTATATTTAGGTCGACCAGCTATATTGGGCGGTGAAATTGAGCTTGAATGACAACAAACACGCCCTCTTGTTGTTCCTATTGTAAACCGGCTCAGGAAAAAGAAAGACTAAAAACAAACTTCTATTTAATACTACATACCGTAACATTCAAACAATAAAAGGTATTGTCTTCTCAATAAAATACACCAACACTTTTATCCTTCCCCATTCGATAGAAGTTGTGTGACGAATGCACAACGTTTTACTTGAAGTGTACAGTGACATACGCAAGACCCACACTATATTGATTAGTACATGTTAACTAGTCAGTTACGTATCTCATCAAAGTATAGTCAATTCAGGATAACGTGTAAGACTTGGAAAGGATTTTCCTACGATAATTTTATGCAGGTTCACATTGGCGTTTCCCTTGGTGATTTAGCTATCGAATTCCGGTGTAATTTAGCCGCTTCATTGCGTGATTGCATTTAGATCCTGTGCAAACGTGAATATCAACATTGTACTTTAGCGCATGCGCGCTGGCATCCTTACATATCGTAACGATTTCAAGTGGTGGCGGTAGTATAGGCAGTGTGATGATTCAACTCAGGACATATCGTGAATTGTTGTGCTTTTATTACACTTCCAACATCACTTTTGGATATGTGATTACACGTTCAGCGTCTGTGGTATAGTATAGTACATATATTCATAAACAATGTCGATGCCACATAGAACTCAAAGACAACAATGTTATTTGTGTGATTTACCTCGAATGCCATGGGCAATGGTAAATGATTTTTCAGAGCCTGTCTGTCGAGGCTGTGTGAACTATGAGGGGGCAGATCGTATAGAAATGGTTTTAGATGCAGCACGACAAATGAAAAGAAATCATGGTTTTCATGAATCAAGTCGTCCGTCACATAAACCACATCAACCTCATGGGTCCATTCCTGGAAATAGAAATCAAACAGATCATGGACCAATGGATCCGCCTCGACCACTTCCGGGACCACTAGAAAGGTATGAAAACAGGAGTAGGAACATTATGGGTGATTTCAATCATAATTCTCAAAGACTTTCAAATGGCATTCCGCCAGTTGCAAATGGGGTTCATGGAAGACCCGACGAACCAACATCAGAACATCACCGGGGTCCCAGTATCCCTGTAACGGTATCAAGAGCTGTGTTCCCAATCCATCATCCCCCTGTTCACAGTACCGCTGGTTTGGGCATGCCCCCTATGCCACCAGGGAGGCACAATTTTGGAACGGTACCGGGCCAAGGATTAGGTCCCTTATCGCAAAGCAATCATCACAATGGTAAGCATGAAGACGATGATAATAACTCTCACGATGAAAATCTTTTCAAATTTAGTACTCCGGAAGATATGGCAAAACGGCCTTCAATTGTTCGTGAAACTGTTTCATTTTTATCGAATTCAGTACCATTTGATATACGATTCAAAAAGGACCATCACTTTGTAGGCCGCCTCTTTGCTTTCGATGCTATTTCAAAAAATGGAATTGATTTTGAACTCAAGGTTTTTATGGAGTATCCTTTAGGATCAGGAAATATTTATACAAGTGCGTCAAGTGTTGCCAAGCAAATGCACCATGAAAGCGGTAAAGACATTGGAAAGGGTTTGTCTTCTGGATATAAATATCTTGAGTATGAAATGAAGCATGGTAATGGCGATTGGCGATTACTGAATGAACTACTCTCAGAAACGGTGAGATTTTTCAAGGAACCTGTAAAGCAAGATTTACTCCCAGCACCGTTTGTACATCACAGTATACCACCATTGCCTTCTCCATCAAGCACTTTCCGACACTCGATTTCTGGTGGGCATCCACGTCTTCATGGGCCACATGGTGTACTTGAAACTCAAGGAAAAAAACGCAAAGCTTCTCCAGAGCCAGATAATGAGTTCGGTGAGCACCGTAAACGTCAGCAGTGGATGCAAAGTCAAACAGAAGCTTTAAAGCTCACTATTTCATCAGCAGGATATGGCTCCGCAAGTTCAACATCAGTTTCTCCGTTAAGTAATCATACACCAACTCCACCTGACGTAACGAACAGTACGTCACATAGTGGTCCATCGCCGATGGCGGCGCTCATGAACGTCACTGACAATCTAAAGTCCGGTTCCGGTTCTCCAAATCGCACCGAAAATAGAGATAGAGAAATGTCTTCTCGACATAATAGCCCTACTACAAATTTACAGACATTGCGTGGAAGACCTTTGAATACAAGCCAGTCATCAGACAATGTACCGAATGGCTCTGTTCCCGAATCTACAGTTCCATCAACTGAATCTCTTAAGTGCACACTTTGTCATGAAAGGCTCGAAGACACCCATTTTGTGCAGTGTCCTTCGATTTCTGATCACAAGTTCTGCTTTCCATGCTCAAGGGATAGCATTAAGAGACAAGGTGCAGGTTCGGAAGTATATTGTCCAAGCGGCAAGAAATGTCCGTTAGTTGGATCAAATGTTCCATGGGCGTTCATGCAAGGCGAAATATCTACAATATTGGGAGATGATTACAAGGACATGAAAATCAAGAAAGAAAGGGACTCATGAGTTATATTCACGATACAACAGAAACTCATGCTTACTACGTGTAATGACAACAGAAACTCGTTCATACTACGTGTAATGACAACAGAAACTCGTGCATACTACGTGTAATGACAACAGAAACTCGTGCATACTACGTGTAATGACGTCAGAACTCGTGCATACTACGTGTAATGTATTGAAGGCAGTGTTGGGTTTGTTTTTTTTTAAAGAAAAAGATCACTGTATTTTACTGAAGTATGATACGTGATAGTTTGTTTACTGAACGGATATAAACATTCTGTTTATACATGAGATAGATATGTATTGTAAAGTCAGTCCTTATAATTTGTTAACAGGTGTTGACTACATGTGCACACTAAGAAGTTATGCATACATTAATTAACTTTTTTTCAATCATATTGTATTACATCAGTTTCCTAAATACTATAATGCCAATCATCATCCTAATGCCATGTATGATACAGGTGTGTTAACCTTGACCTATTGTATCTTTTCAATCGATACTGTGGGAGTCTTAGTCATATTAAATATAAAACGTGACAGTGTGATCAACGAGAAAGATTTAATTGTATATTTATGTTGTAGTGTACATTTGTTATCAAAATACCACGCCATGTCAAAAGAGATATTTAAACATGTACACGACTCAGAATACGATATGAAAGAATATTCCATCGGTTAAATCGTGAGCACGGACCTGTTATCACACGGCTATACACGTTATCGGTTATTTTTTAGTGTATTGATTTTTTCAATTTTGTTCATTCCATTTCTGTTTTGAGTGTACTTATATTGTTTGTTTTAACTATTGTAGTTTAACAGCATATTCTATTACAATACAAGTAATCTAAGGTATATGTTTTTACTACATTACTGTAACTTCGTATCGTTTGTAAGTAACACAATCAGTCATTTGTCAACATTGAATACATATTTAACTTTATCTTGTTCTTTCTTGTTACTTGGAGTTTCTTTGGCCAAGTCAGCATTGTCACGTATCTTAAGGGCGATGTATAATGTGTTACTACAGTACGGGATATTGGTTTCACTCTAATAATCTTTGAAATCAGTATTTCGTGTTGACTGATGCACTTCGTTGGAACTTTGCAGTATAACGAACGTTGCGTTTGCATTTAAGGCTATCCAGGTGTTTTAGGGGGTCATTTGGGCTACCCTTTGTTTGTATTGGTGTTTGTTAGTTAAGTTTTGTATTTAACTATTGTTGATACATTTTATTGTGATACGTCTTGAATTTTGCAATGACGATAAAGATAAGTTTTAGAGAACAGTACATTTTTATGTAGTATGAATAACAATAATGGAGATGTTCTTTCATTCATGTTTTGACTATACTGCACAAGTGTAGATTGTATGTCTTATCATTAATGGTTGACATACTTTTAATTTCTATTTGTTTTGTTTAATATCACGCTATTCATTGTGTTGTTACATTTGATACTTGTAATCTTAAGAACGCTGAGTTCCGGTCACATGTGTCTGGCTTGTCAAGGCTCATGTCACGCTTAACTATAATATTCACTTTTAATATGATAATCTCGTCTGAACTGTAAATTCTCTGCCTGGGTAACGTTGGGCATGGGCCGACCTAAATATACAAATGTACATTAGTTTACTACACGAACTTATTTTATTTTGGGTTTGTTTAATTAAGTTACGTGATGCGACTACCTGTATGAAGGTTTGGTGAACGCCTAGAATTAAGGCAATATGACAGTGAGCAAACTACTTTTAAAAAAGATTAATTTTTCCATGTTTTTTAATCCTTATTTACTATAGAGCTTTCAATATAAAGCAGAATATGGAAAATCTATCCAGCAGTTTTTCTGATATTTCATTTTTTGTGAAATTTGAAAAATTTTAATAATACATAAATTCAATTTTACAAAAAAAGTACAAAATGTATGACAATTTTTTATAATAATGATTATTACATATATGCTATTAGAGTCTAAATGATTTTGAGGTTTCATTAATGATTTTAGTAAATTTTATTAGTCCATGAAATTTTCTCAAAAACTAGCAAAGTATGTATCAATGAACAAATCTATCAAATACTTTTCTCACATGCGTATTGCCTTAAATAAAATCGAAGAAGCACCATTGAAATGTAACATCAATCCAACATCACTAAGAGTGAAACAGGTAAATACCACTGCAAGATGATTTCTGAAGATATTTGACTTGAAGAACAATGCAAAAGTTTACATAAGCATCATGACCACTGAGAGTCGTAAGATAAAGTAATATGTGGATATACTTTCAGTTTTTGAGAAAATCACCTTTTCAAAAATATGTTTCACATAACAGGATAAATTGAGATACTTTATCTTTTTTTAGTATCATTTTAAGTAAATCAAATATCTAAAAAATAGATTTTTTCATTACAGAAATTATGCATTTTCATTTCAAAAGTCCATCTGAAATGTTTTACCATAACGAATCCCGTGCATCATTCGTCGTTAACGTTTCAGATGTTCGACTTCTCCACCCAAACCGTTGTACAAGTTTCAACCACACTAGGGGACGGGAATACAAATTTGTTCAAATGGTTGGGCTTGGCCCCGAGGGCAACTCTGTGATACTAAAGTGGGCAACATTTTCAAAATTTAACAATTATTTTTAATAAAGAAAAGCTCAAAGCTTAATGTTTGTATTTGAAATATGTCAAAATAGGTCGTCGTTTTCAGAGTTAAATTTCCACATACCTGTATAGCACAAAAAGTTACTTTTCACATTTTCGTTTGTGCAAGGTTTGACCTTGAGGTCAATGATACGTTTATACTTCTGCTGTGTTCAATTAAGTTCAACACTATAACTTTTTCCAAGTTTTCCACTTCTCCACAACCACAGGACCAATTTCATCTTGAAGGGGGTACAAATTTGTACAAATGTCGAAGCTTCGCCAGCATGGGGATCAAAAAGAGGAATATTTGACAAAAAATTCAAAAATCTTTTAATGAACTCACAAAATACTAAAAATAATCATTATGTTGTTGCAACCAGATGGACGATAAGGCCCAATAGGCCTCTTGTTTCAATGACCATATTCTAACAATTTAATCATTCACATTACCGTCATTTCGTAAAGACAAATCTTTCATTGTCTTTAATATATGCACATATCTGTGCTTTCATTGTTGATATCTGCTATCACCAAACACATTGACAGAGTATTCAGATGGCCATTATCGTGTGTTGTCAAAAATGCTCTGTCCAGGTGATTGGCGGTGCAGAATTCATGTTTTTAATGGTCAAATACAGCAAACATTGATTTGGGAGCAAGTTTTCTGTTTGGCCTATTTTAAATTGATTATGAAGATGTGATATTTGCATTGTAGAAGGCCTCGTATGGATGTACAGGCCGAGTTTTTCAATTACTTGAGAAGTGCTTGCTCGTTGAGCTTTTATGACCGAGAGCCAGTCTCGACCATCGTCGATTCTAACATATTTTCACAACAGATTTGGTCGTCATTAGACATGAATGTGGTCCCCACTTTTTGTTTCTGTTGTGCGGCGATGGTCTGACTGTCATTGGTTTTATATTTATTTGTTTTACAAACTGTTTGTATTGATCAATTGTTTATTGTTATGAAATAATATACATACACGTAAAATTTAACAGTATTTCTTCTTTATTTACTGAGACGTCAAATGATTACCTTCCCACTAGGTGTTGATGTGGTCCATTATCAACTGAGTCAATGTGTACTTTGCCTTTTACAAATGGAAATTTCATCCACGTGACAACTGGTCCACTAATTTAAATGACGTATCGTGTTGTTCATACATTACTTGATTTCAATCTTATTTATAGTAAGTTTAAGTTGAGATACCAGTGTCGGATGACACAAGGCGGTATTTAATTATCACAAAAGAAGATCATATAACAATTTCTTTTTAACAACTATAATTTATATAGAATGCAGTCACCGATGCGTTAGAGATAATATACTTCAAAGACGTAAAACACGCGACAGTTCGTCTATGAGAAACCTACTTAGAACGGTTACCAATCTCCAAACAGAGGTTCCTTCTTTCGCTTATCTACAGAATTCTGACCAACCAGATGGGAGCCTCTGTTTAGAGATTGAACGGTTATATGCGAACAATGCGTCAAATTATTAGTTCATCAATTTATTGCGGTTTACGTTTATACCTCATAAGTTATTTTTTCAAAACTTTGTAATTTTGCCTCAAGCACCATGTACAAACTTGCTTCCAATTTTCAGCACAATCCGTCGTCATTTCTCAATTTTTCCTTTTAAAAACTATAGAAAAAACAGTCTAAAATATCGGAAAATAGCTATAATTATCAAGGATGTTTTAGTATAGAATAAATTTGCAAAATCTAAATGGGATGACGGATTATGCTGAAAATTTGTATTAAGTTTGTACTTGGTGCGTTAATCAAAATTATAAAGTTTGGAAATGATCGATCAAGAGGTAAAGTTTAAACCCAAATATATTGATGAACTAATAGTTCGACACAGAGTATAATAAAAAGTTAACCACATACCAAGTTCCGTCAATTGGTAAAGTGAATAAAAACATTTCAGTTGTTGTATATTTTTCAAATATAATAATAATATTTTCTAAATGAGGTATTTTTTGACACTTTTGAAAGAAAAAATTCATGCATACGTATTATTCAAAGGACGCTAGTTGTATGTAGTTATAGATGTACGCGTTGCATTATTGATTTCCCAGAAGTATAATTATAGTGGTAAATTCAGTGGAGGTTCAAAGTTTACACAGAGTGTTAATCAGTTGTATCCTGCTGACATAGGTTTACTTGACGTCACGGACACATTAGGAACAGCGTTCATGTGGGTGTATTTTCAATCAATCGCATATAATAAGATACGTAAAATGGAACCGAGCAATGACAATCATTCATATTTGCAAAAAGTTAAGATCCCAGTGGCTATTTTGATTTCTATTCATTTGGTGAACACTTCAGGATGGAAATGGTTGCATCTGTTGAATCAGTCACAATGAGATTGATAGGCATTCACATAAGGATGAGTAAAATATGCAAATGGCAGATTTATACTGCTTCAGTTCTGATGAATATAAAGAAGTTGAAATCCATTGAATATACATTTGGTATCGTCTCCGGTGAATAAACATTTGTTGCTTGTATTCTTCTCGTGTTTATGTATCTGCGTGATATTTCAATGAGACAGCACTATAAAGTCACCAGAAGTGTGCACTGTCACTAGCAGACATCGTCTCTATAAAACTTAGACATGTGTTGAAAGGTACGTCAAACCCCTATAAACAAACGTTTTTGCCTTTCTCGTAAATTGTTTGTGGTCAAACACAAACCCGCAAATCTTTTGTTATTTTCTTTATTACTTTTTGTCTGTTACCTTTCCATTACACCTCACCACATGTGACCTTTTGAATTTTAAATGTACCTCAGTTCAGTTTCATACGATGCACATTACGTCAGTGCCGTAATAAGATTTTTCTCACATTGGTACATGGCCCCTGGTATGCAAAAACCTTCGACAATATATTTCAGTATATAATTAGCCATAATGTAAAAAAAACCTTAAAAATAAACAATAAGAAAGAACCATTTATAATTTGGACCACAACAGTATTATAATGTAGAAAGAAGTACCCTTCACTCGCCTTGATGATGAAATGCATAACATTTGTGAGGGGTTACTGACTAATAACACTAAGTCAAGGCTGATTCACGAGTGTATCCAAGATGTCAGTTGTACTAAATGCTCGGAGGTTTTATTGTTTCCTTCTTGTAGTTATGTGTTGATACAGGCCTACACGTGGTGTCTGCTGTATTGGCCGCTCTCCATGTGCTCTTTGTGAACTTATATTTATAGTACTCCGTTTGTTACGTATATTTCGGAACAGTAAGCACACATACCAATTTTGTATAAAAATCGCGGATCGGTGTATAATGCGGTCTCAGCTTGCCGCCAGCAGTCGTAAAACTATCAACATTTTGTCAATGAAGTCGCGTCCAGGTGAGATGATCTGTGCATTTTTGACGTCAATCGTGACGTCACCAACATAATTTATAATTGGAAGTCTAAAATAGATTAAATCTTATTGTGTAACGGGCAGGGAAGCCCAAGAATAAAACAGATATTACTATGTTTAGCTGACACTATTTAACAGTTCTTATCTTTAAACATCTTGCACACATCATTGGTAATACATCCCCCTAGACACTTACTGTTTATCATTGCAGACTCGATCAACTGCAAATTTCAAATGTTGACTAATTCATTGCACAGAGCTAAAAGTTACAAATCTGACTAGTGTTATATGTGTCGGCTTTTGCGTAGGCTGATCCCTGTCTTATCTAATGTGTTTAATTTACGTAACTAGGGATGCATCGAATAAATACACTGACACACAAACAATAGCCACAACAAAAAGTCAACAGCAGAATAAACACGCAAACAGTTTTGCCACACATGATACATTATAATTAAAAGTGGCGTTAACCCAATTTTTTGATTGAGGGACCTCACCCAAGACCCAACACAAAGCTACGAATCAACCGCCTTCAACGGACTCTTGGGTGAAGATTGATTTAGAACTAACAAACCCAAGATCAACAAAGACTTTAGAACTGGGTGGGGTGCGATGATAGGGCGGGTAGGGAGATCATGAAGTTAAAGGACGAACATTACGCCCCATAAAACTGTAAAAATCACAAAAGTCTGTGAGCCGATTTTCTATTTTCTTATAACATACTCGTAGTACATGTATCCACAATCCTAAACTTGAAAGTCAGTCTAGTCTTAGTTGACTTTCCCAAAAACTGTCAGTTCGTCGTCGTCCGTCGTTAACTTTTCAAATTTCGACTGGTCATAAACCATTGGGCTAATTTTGACAAAACATGCCGTATGCTCCTCCTATGGTCCTAATTCAGATTTGTATCCACCATTGCCAAACTCCAACAAAGATGACCGCCGTGACTTCTCATTGTCTGTGACATTGATCGTTTTTTGTTGGGGTCAGATTTTCATAAAACATGATACCGATGTTCCTTGCATGTCCCGGGGAGCGTTGGCCTAGTGGTTAAAGTCGCCGACTTGTAATCATAAGAGCCTTTCACCTCGTAATTCGATCCCGTCCGGGGCGTGCTAGTGTGCGAAAGTTGCCAGTGACTTGCCGTAGGTCGGTGGTTTACTGCGGGTTCTCCGGTTTCCTTCACCAGTAAAACTGACACGTCCGTAAATGACCTTAGCTGTTGATCGGACAATAAGCCCTTAATACAAACAAACAAATCATTGCATGTCCCCTTTCAGATCGCTGAACTCCATCTAATATGGTAACCATGGCTTTTTATTGACCGAGACCTTTTCGACTTCTTGTCAAGAACATTGTTAATTCGCGAAATTTGATGTAGGTGTTCTTTGCCTGGTCTTTTTCAGATTTGTGTCCGATGTTACCGAATTCATCAAATAGATTGCCGTAGCTTCTGGTTTGCTTAGTTTTTTTCTCCATTTCTTGCCATAAACAGATTTTCACGAAACTTGATGTAGATACTTCTTGCATTGTCCCCTTTCAGATTGCCGAACTCATTCCAATATAAAGATCATGGCTTCTGATTGGCCGAAACCTTTTCAACTTCTTGTCAGATTTTAACGAAATTTGATGTAGATGTTCCTTGCATGGTCAATTTTCAATTTTCTGTCTGATGCTGTCCGAACACCATCTAATATATAACTGCCTTGTCTTCTGGTTGGCTGATACCTTTTCGACTTCTTGTCGTGAACCCCCCTTGCATGGTCACCTTTCAGATTTTTGGTCAACGTCATTGATTTCTATTAAACATGGCTGCTATAGCGTCTGGTTAGCTGAGACCTTTTCAACTTCTTGTCAAGAACCGTTGGTCAGGTTTGAATAAAACTGTATGTAGATGTTCCGTGCATGGTCCCCTTATAGATGTATGGCCAAAGTTACAGAGCACCATCAAATATGGCATCCATTGATTTTGGCTGGCTGAGACCTGTTCGACTTCTTGTCAGAAACTGTTGGTCAGATTTTCACGAAACAGTTGATGCAGATGTTCTTCGTATGTTCTCCTTATGTAATTGTGTTTGACATAACCTAACTCCATATAATATGGTCGCCGTGACTACTTCTGATTGGCTTAGATATTTTTTAAATGCTTGACCAATGACCTTTGGTTAGATTTTCTTGAAACTTAGTGTATTGACTACCATTTACGGACCTAAATCAACATTCATTAATTTACACATAGATATAGCGCTTACCATTTACGGACCTAAATCAACATTCAAATGACCTTTTGTATAATGCCTATACAAATTAAAGGTGTATATCAGCATTCAAACGGTCATCTGTATAATGACCTTCACCCTTGTCTCGTACATGTAACAACAAACCGATTTTAAGAAGCACAACACTATCTTTGTTTTTCGTACGTGCTGTTGTATTGGCACGATCTGTGAAGAAGGTCAAAGATTGAAGACACTTCCTGTGTGCTAGCCCTAGGAAAGTTAGTTAATATTGATAAAACATGTCCCGAACACAATAAAGGCACTTCAGAATATTTATAAGTACCTTATCGGCACATTTTAAAACCTTGGTGTAGACAACAACCACGCATTATTCACGTTCTTAGTGACGTAAGAATGACGCTGTTATTTCTAATCCAGTCAACTCGGGAAAGGTCGATGCCTTGAAACGTTTTTGAATTGTTAAGTGAATTATACACATATATATTTAGAAATATTGTACACAAAAATCGCATCTAATTCGGCATGGATAGTTGAATATTTGTTTAATTTACATCTTTATTATGTTGAATTATGTCAGTAACTTCTTTTTCTTTCAATGGTCCTAAACTTAAAACTCCTCCTTCCAGAGCATCACCTGCCAATAGTCAACCTACTAGTAGGGTTACCACATTCAATGGGTGTGCCCGTCTTAGATCGGCACAAATGATCGATACTTAAATCAGGTTATTCGAAAGTTTAACCCCTTTACACTTAAAATTGGAACAACCAACTTTGATAAATCGGAATTATATGTAACAAAGGTCATACGTGGTCCATGTTTCACAAACATTTCCTTGTTCATAACACAAATATAGACATAAATTTACCTCGGATAACCAAAAAATGAAATGCCGTAACGTACGGTTACGTTTATTTATGCTCTGGAAGCTATGATGGCCGTAGTTTATTTTTCTGGTGGGGACCAAAGTCGGACAGCTTGGAGGGGAAATGCCAAACAAATTCAACACTTCCTTCGGAGAGGATGCTAAGATGGTGTATAAGAATCTGTAACACTCTTGTCCGATAAGACTCCCATGTAAAGTTCGATTAGAGTAGGTGATAACGCCACTGCATGTGCTCATCAACCCACTTTACTGTCAATATCTCTTTACTTTTCTCTTCCTGTCCGACCACAAGTTGCATTTAAATAGGGTGTAAGTGACGTCAAACCCTAATAAATCAATTTAAACAATACAATACAAAATGGCCAGAGTTGCGGTTGTACCTAGAATGTTTTATGCAAAATAACATGTATAACAATTGAAAATTCTAGAATGTCTTGTCACAAAATTAGAATTAATTTTTTTCTTTAAATAAAAAAACTTACATTTACTAGGGTTTTGTGATTGTTTTATCGATTTTTTGAATGTGATCAGTCAATGGATCTGTAAAATGTCTGTTTCATAGGTATAGTAGGTAATAGGTCTTTGTTAATACAAGATATTACGTCTAGTGTAATAAGTTGTAGATACGTCACTGTTAAAAAACATGGAACAAAAGACAGTATACACTTAATTTCATCCAAACAGGAAAATAATGGTTTTAACATTCTTATGAATGGTTAAGAAATACTGAGTATAATACACATGGCCTCCCGCAGACGACACATATCCTTTGACGATACGATCATTTATTGTAACAGTACGCGCTATTTATAAAATTTGGCGTGTTGTTACGACCGAACGATTTTTAAAAAATTTCATCAGATTACAATATCAGTGCTAACACACGTATTAGAACATATAGATATAAATAACATGTGTTACACGTCATAGGCTCGGCATACTTGTACGTATATCTATAATTATACAATTCAGGTCAGGAAGTTGATAGTCATCGCATCGAGGAAAACAGACATACTATTATCAATTGGTTCAAGATACATGCGTAAACCGAAAGGGAGAGTTGATCCCCAAAAGGAGAAAAGACCCATCAATTCTTTTTATTTTCAGTTGTGTTAAAAAAAATTCTAGAATCTTGTACTTCTAATATTCAGTTTTGGAGGGAGGAGATTGACGATTTAGGGTTTGTACCACATTTAGGTCAATGTGTGTTTCAAACTATATGTCAATGATGATGGGTGTCATACTTGTACAAGTTTGAATTGTTGTACCACCTTTCATTATTTCACTGATAATTGATCCAATAGGAAGGAAATTGAAATGATTACGTCATCTCTGCTGACAATGATTCCAATGTGTTGTGCTCCCACAATACTTAGTTGGGAGCATACTGTTTTACACTCTGTCCGTCTGTAGGTGTCCCACTTCAGTTTAACGTTTTTGAGCAAGTTATTTTCTTGTGCCATATCTCCTTCAATACTTCGTTTATGATCCTGAAACTGCATATGAGCATAGACAGGTG
>JAUMGZ010164079.1:0-15851 GCA_032359645.1 Pododesmus macrochisma
GAAAGCAGACCGAAGTCTGGGTAGTGTATAACCCTGCCTCAAAAGCTTGGATGTCAACAGCAATCCTCTAGTGACAAGGTCTTGGTAGTGAGAACACGCTCTTGAATAACGAATTAGCTATGACACATACATTCCATAAGCAGGTGAGGTGGGTATGTTGCTGTCTAAGAATGGAAAGTTGACTGTGGGAAAACTGAAATCGTCTCGTTTGTCATAAAGTTAAGTGGAAAAGGTATCATATTATACTTAGATCACCCGACACAACATGGTTCATCGGGGCATACAAGAATGGGGAAATGAAGCAAATTCACGACGGCGATTTCGACTTAAGGTCATCGATATTAAGGTTTTGCAACGTCCTTTTGTAGTTAAAATATCGTTGATGTAACGGGAGTGGTGTAAGAATAGGAAATACATGGATTAGTCATATTGACTATGTCCAGAAAGGGATTGTCATATTTATTTAAGCCATAAACAAAGGTCCTGTAAATGTTTAATTCTATATCTGGTGTATGCCCCGTGTTTGACGCTTTATCGTGGTGTTGTGTTTTGGGGGGACTGAGTGTCTCAATGACCTGAAAAGCTGTGCTTGCTTGGGCTTATGTTACTGACGGGTTCCGACAGATCAGCAAGTCCGTCTGGGGTCACGCACGTCTGGCGGTGTTCTACCGTTGTCTTTTCTGGCCTTTGAGTCATGCTTTGACCGAAAGGTGGTGGACTTGACGTAAAACAGAAATGCATGTACGCCACATATCAATTCTTGTAAACATTAGTTATAAACAAACAAACGTATACTGGTATAGTGTATGTCACATAACCAACGTATAGAATATGCCACATATCTATTCTTGTTAACATTAGTTAGAATTTGAGTTTGTTCATGGTACTTTCTTTTAATGTCACAATTTAAAAATTTTCTTTGAAATTTATTTTGATCTTTTTAATAAATACTTTGAAAACAATTTTAATTCCCCAAAAATTCATGTCTTACATTTCCCAAACTTTTGTCCAACATCGCATTTTCTTAGACTAAGTGGCTCGCGGATCAATGAAATATTTTGTTCGAGTACATACTTTTTTCCGTTGAAATATACAATAATCTTATATTATCTTATATAATTTAAATCCTTATTAATTCAAATCTCTATAAGAGTATGTGGTGTTTATTTACTTACTTTCGATACAAATATCATATTATACTGTTGTTTAAGCAGTAAACTGCACCTACTGGTATAACTGCAGTGTGTGTCATAGACAAACTGAATGTAGCGCGTCAATATACTCAAGACATTAGTTCTTTATATCCCAAAGAACGTTTCGCTACAATTTACAGTAAATATATACACTGCTTAGAGAGCAATGGTGATAACAAGAATTGCGAGATGACTTTTCCGACGTCCTTTACTAAATGCTGTCAAATATAGCGATGTTTTGAAAAATATAATAAAGACATTCACATCAACATCTCTTCATAAACGTTTTTCAACAATTTCTTGTGAATTTATCAAATTGCAAGGCGGAAACACCGCTGCATGGGCACACCCTTCTTTCTGAACTATCTCTATTGCTTTGTTTCCCCGTTCCTGTCGCCACTTCTCTTCCTGTCCTATCATTTGATTTTTCTCCTTTGGTCTTTTCTCACGATATCGGTGAAATACTTTGGGAAGTGACGTTAAGTTGTAATTAAACAAACAACCATAATGAGAAAAGCTGATTACAAGAAGTGGTCACAGATGGACAGACAGTAAGATTACTTTGGGCACTTGTATCTTTCGACGCACAGCCCAAATCGAAACATTTCAAGAATCAAAAGTTTAATTTTTTGTTTATTCATTGATATGTATGCATATACATATAATACTTAACATGGTATGACACAAAATAGTTAAAAACTCTAAAAATTCTCAACATCAAATTACAACCAAGTTATCACAGTCAAGTAACTCGAATTCTGTTACTACTTTCATGACACCAAGGAATACAGTAAAAGTTTCCAACAATGTATCTACGAATTAATGATGCTTCTTCATGTTACTTATTTAACACGACACTACTTACATATTCAAACTTCTATGCCACATAAGTTTCTATAATATAATGAATTAATGTTAAATATCCACAGCACTTGTTCCCACTTTGTGGCACTGTCTATGATAACTGGTTTATGCAATGTTAACACACCTTCACTGTGTCTTCAGTAGATAAAATGTGTAGTTGCCTACAGTAGACACTTAAACTCGTTTTTTTCTTTAATATTTGCTTTATCACCAATGCCTAAATTTAACCAAAATCTACCTCTGTAGGGTTTAACAAGAGATTTCCCAATTATCAATATCATTGAAACTTGAACCTTTATGCTTATCTGCATTATAAATTCTGACAAAATTACAACAAAAAAGTTAAATCAGTTTCATCTTCCTTTACCATAATGACCTGTAGGTTAGTCAATAGAATGTCAGAAGTATGTCTCATCCTGACATTTGGACCTAGTTATTAATAGTTTCTGTGAATTTTTTCTTTTTCGTACAGAAAAATTTCTATAATATAACAAGTGTTAAAATAATATAAAGAAGTTCTCCCTACTAGAGAACCTTTTGTTTCAGGTTATTAAAAATATTGTGATATTATTATGTATTTGCTGTAGATATGATTTGATATTAAACATCTAGGACGGAATTAGTAAAATCATTTGCAAAAAATATATAGTCTATACAAATATAAAAAAAATACTGAATAATAAGTTTATACAACCAACGTATAAAAAACTTTTTCTATTTCACAAGAATACTTAAATTTTTACATAAGGTTCACAATTAGTACAAAGTATTATTTCAAAATGTTGCAGTCTTTAAATCATAAATAATTAATGAGAAAATCACCAAGTTCATAAATGAATATACAGAAAAGGTCCCAACAATGCATCACAGGGAATTGGATTATAACTATTAAACTGAACTAAGCCAAGATTTTTCAAAAGAGAAGTGAGGTTTGCCTGTTAAAACTGATTTCTATTTACTACAACTTTTGAAATAACATCTGTACATCACAAATGACTTTTTCTTTCTCTTTCAATATTGGACCCAAATAAAATGACTATAAGTCAAATAGTTATTTCAACAATCAAGAATCAAACCACAACAACATCTGGTAATCAATTATAGGAGAAATGGCATAACACTGGTTATTACAAATGGAAATATAAAAACTTGACTTCCACACTATGGATAATATATAAGAGCTACAGCACTAGTAGTTTCATACCATATATCATAAAATGGGGAAAGCCTACATTTATTCCTAAAAACTAATTTAAGCTATAAATCTATAAAATTTTATTCCTAAATTAGCTGTAGTAGAGATTATATTTGATAATTGTTTATTCTTGTATTCTTAAATATTTTAAGTGTTATCATATTATATATGAATTTGTTGTAAATCAATGTTACCATAAATTAGCTGTTTACACTCAAGTTTCCTTTTAAATTGTGAACTGGGGATAGAAATCACGTTGTAATTTAAATTATTAAGTGTATATTAGCCCCAATAGTATCTCAATATTTTGCAATAATATTTACATTATATTTATATCTAATCTCCAAACTAAAAAATGATCAACATACATTCACAAGCACTCTTCTGCATTCAAACTACACAGACATGTACATATGTGTTTTCTTATATACAGAGGAATGAAGTAAATAAATAAATGTATGATAGGAGAATCAATTAAATAATTAAAATACATCTTAGTTTATCTACAAATGTTTGTAAAGTTGATTAATTTTATACAAAAACAAAATTGATACGTAAATATGAGTGATAATACGCTGCATCTATATCTGCATGTTTTACGGATCATGGAATAGTTTTAATTTGTGACATAAATTAAAATTTGAAATTCTCAATCATGAAAGAATTAAATAAAATGTAAAATAATATTAAATTTCAAATGTACTGTAAATTTAATCATAATAAAAAACTTTTCTTGTTCAATATTACGTACCTACCAAATGAGTAGTATACCTTAACATCCCTAATAACCAAGAACGTATTTGAGATTCAGAGAATTTGTTAATACATTTTGCTTTTATGAATATTTAGAAAAATCTTGAAAGTTTATACATGTACAGTGATATTGAAATAAAGACACATTTTCTTTTACCTATAAAATATTTTGTATGGATATTGAAATAACTTTTTATTAAAAAGCATTTCATTACAAAAATAAACTCAATTTGTGTAATAAATTCAGTTAAAATAATTTAAAGTCATTCACTGTATCATAAAACAACTTCAGTCAAATATGAAATATGAGAACATCTTATAAGTTCAAAATGTATTCTGAAAGCACTAATTCAATATTAAATGTCTATATAAGGAATCGTTCATCCACTAATGTTTTTCTGGCAAGATTTTTCCTTCCTCCACTGTCTCTGACCAGGATGATAAGCTGTTGAAATTAACAAAGAAATCATGAGTACAATTCACATATCACAATTTTACACTTTTACACTGTTCAAATATTGATAATGAAATTAAACATAAAATCGTTAAATGCGCTCTTTTTCTTTCCAATCAATTAAAACATCTTAAAGATGTACATGTAATAAGTTAAATAAATAAGAATAATTTAAACCAGAATCTTTCTACCAAATTTTCTACTGAGGATCAGGGATCATGTAATCTTAAATCAAAAATCACCATAACATAAATTGCTTGGTAACATTTCAGTTTTATTACCCCCCCTCCCACCATGTCCTCTTTTTCAAAATTCATTAATTCAGATAAGTTAACAAGAGGCCCATGGGGCCTTAAAGTCCATCTGGTTGAAATTTGCCCAGGAGTTTCAGAGAAGTTGTTCAAAGACATACTGTCAAATTTACCCCTTTTGACCCCGCCAAATTGTCCCCTGGGGGGAGGGGTCAGGGACTTTATTTGTACAATCTTGAATCCTCTTTCTCTAAGGATGCTTCCTGCCAAATGGTTGAAATCTGCCCAATAGTCTCAGAGGTGATGTTGTTTAAAGCAGAAGTTAACAACGGATGGAAAACGGACCTTCGGTACAGATGGACTAAAAAGTGATTTCTTTGGCATCCGATATTAATTATCAAGTAACACACATATTTACATATACATTTCAACTGTAGACAATCAGAATGTGAACACTTACTGCTAACTTTGCCACAAATGTCATGGTGTTTAGAGTGAGAATAACACACAATATTATCATGATACTTCAAATCTCTTTCTTTAGGCATACAAATTGCTGGTCGATAGTAACTGTTATTAACTGCTTTCTCAATAATGAGATGTGGTTATTTTACATGAGGTGTTATAATTGTAATACTAACCTCTATTATAACATAGGCTATAGCACCAGCTAGGACGTAGTTCATCACAATGAGATCGATCACACAGAACAGTAATGTGTCAAATAAGATTAGTGTTGTCTCGTTACCATAGAATAAACAATCATCAAATGCATGGCCGTCGTCTAAAATGAAATAAAAATTGAAACTGCAAGTATATATGAGAAATTCTGATTTATCGTTTAAGAATCATTTTCATGTATCATTGGAGAAGATGTTTTACTCTTGTCTTTTGCTCTTTGTTTTTTATATTTTTGATTTATGTTTCTTCAACACATTTAAGATCATAATGGCTGCTGCTTACTTGTAAAACACATTCAGTTGACTGTTAAAGTGCTGTCTCACTAGAATATCACACTACAGACATAATTAATGCAGTTCCCTACATGGTTACACAATTCTGACACTGAGTTTACCCTTCTTTGTGCTACCCTTTTAGTATTGATTGACTGAAACAATACAAATTCTGTGTTTACAGCATTCAATTTGATATTTTGGGTCATTTAAACAGTTCTTAAGATATCATATCCTTTACCACGATGGCCAATACGTCGGCCATTTCGGATTTTTCATTCAACTTATTTTTGCTTGTTCACAACTAATTAGAGCCATAGGGAGTCATTCTATCAAGGTTAAATGGCCATATCTCTGATCATTTCTGAGGAAATGCAATAACAAGGAAGGTTTACAGGCCACGGACAGTACATGAATAGAATAGTTCAACATCATAAACTTGTCTCGTATTATAAAATAGTAAACAAGGATATTTCTACGGGGAATAATATATGTCTGTTCACTTCATCCATTTGGAGATTAATTCCTAGAAAAAAATGTGGCTGGTGTAATAATTAAAAGTTGAGGAAAAAGGGATAAGGTCTGTTTCCATTCTTAACCATAAGTGGTCACCAGGAGGCTCATATTAAAATAAGAGAGAAGGTTGGGTCTCTAAAGAAAGTTTACACTCCTTTAATAATTTATAGAGTACCACATATTCATTCAGGAATATCTGCAGTGTGCTAAACAAAACAAATCCAAGCTTCATCAAGTAATGCTCGTTTGCAGAGTAAATACAGTTTTCTTGTAAATGTGTGTGAAAGTTACCGAGTGTGGGAAATCAGCTTACCATTATAGAATATGCCTTTCTCTGAAGCATCCAGAAACTCAGTATCCATGACACTTTCTAGTAAGGACTTGTCCTTGATTACATAGTCCAGGTCCTTTAGTGACTGTAAAACAAACACAGTATCATTATTATATACATAAACGAGACCACAATCAAGTAAGAGGGTAGACATTTGGATATACATAAGTATTATCTTTTATTTGTTTACAGAAATTAGAGATAAGAGTGAAATAAATAGCTCCAATTGTATATATCTTAAATAATTAACACAGAAATTGAAAACAAAATTTAGTAAAAAGTGTGCAACAAGGGACTTAGTACGTTGAAGGCAGGTCTGAGAATCAAGGCATTATAAACTTATATTAATCTTAATCAATCAAGCTTCAAATAGTATCATGTTCTGTGACCACATTAACAGAACATGAAAATTTGTAAATTAACAAAAAGTGGGCTACAAAATAGACGGGCTACAAAATAGACAAGGAAGAGTCTTAGAACCAAGTAGTATGTCGTATATCTATACTTATCTGTAAAACATGGACTTACATTGTCTATAAAGGAGGAGAGAAATCTGTTGAGAAGATTGTATGCGTCCACTTGTTTCTTCATTCCTTCCTCTTTACCTTTCCCCACAGCACCCTGTAACAGGGAGTATACTATCAGAACTCAATGTGGTTCTTTTATTAAAATACACATATACACATGTACCTGTACAATATAGCTTTTGGTCGTTATTTGTGCAGTTACTATGCAGCATAAAAACTATTGAAGTATCAGTTTATTTTTTTACATTAATGCAGCATAATACATTATTCTACTGTGACAGGAAACAAAATCTAATGCTGTGTTATTTTAGTGCACTTTTGTATACCTCTGTTGCTAGATTAAACATGGTCTGCTCGTATTTGAGTCGTAGTTTCCGTGGTAACGACATTGTAAATGTCTGTTGATCTGTATTTTGTAATCCTCTCTTGGTAACAAGATCCTCCTGAAAACAAAAATCAAAATATCTAAATTGGAAACTTGAAAAATTAAATTTTGTTTTGTTAAAATGAAAATGTTTTCTGTATTCCTTCAATATTTCTAGAAGTTCTTTTATATAAGGTTTTTAAATCAATTCAACACCAAGTCAAAAACAATTGTTTTTGCTCTTAGATCATTTTCATTCAAAACAGGTTTAAGTTGGATGGTTTTGTTAAGGGTTATTCCAGTTTTGACGGTGTAGGGGAGGGGGAAGGCAGTTTTTCAGCTACCCCACCAATAACAATTATTATTTCATTGAAACCCTCACCACTTATATTTAAATTTTATATTTACACTGTACCATCAACAATTTGTTTTTTGGTCACCATCTTTGAATTGTATAGAAATGTGTAGAACTGTAGATCTATGCAATATATGTCGTTTTTAATACTACATGTACATATTTATGTGTGTGATCTTTGAAGAATAAAATCTTACACTATGTACTTGTATAAACTTTCACTCTAAAATTGCATAATTTTAGACGATTATAGTTTAAAATATTCCACCTTAGAGACAGGTGGTGTGCCCCTGAGAGGCAGAGGAGCAGATTTGAAAATACAAGTCTTTAGTTACTCTGTCATACTTCTTCATATCCCATGTGTAGGTAATTATTCAGCTCCATTAATGTGCAAGTAGGACACATTTCTCTTAGTGACAAAAAGGCTGTTCTAGACATCTTGCTCATGTAATTCAATAGGCATCTAGAGTTAGGAAGAGATTGTTGTATGTTTGTTTCATTGGGGTTTAATATCACTTTCACACTCTTTCTGCTAATCAGTGATATAGCGATGAAAGATCAAGAGAAAAACTATAGAAATGGGCCTGGAAGAGAAGCTGCAACAAGGACCAGTGAGTAAAGCAATACAAAGTGTTGTATGAAACAGGGGCCGCTAGTATTGATATTTATTAATCTGTGGCATTCGATCCTTTAAAAAGAGGTACAAAGTACTTATTTTAAAATATTTATTCATTTTAAAGAAGAAGTTACAATATCAGTGTCACATTCCAATTTTCCTAACTCTGATTTTGATTTTTTTTATCATTTCACATGCAAGTACCAGTAATCTTATTTCTTCTCTTCACTAATACACTGTGACAACATCTTTGTTGTCAAAAGTCCTCTTGTACAAATGACCAAGTAATCAGTACTAAACAAGTATCACGCGCAATCAAGCTGGTCGTGGTCGGCAAACATGTTTGGTCACACTTTTTCTGTTAACAGTGTTACTGTTACACAAGTATTCTCGCAGTCATCTTTGACGTTTTGGATAACAATCCACTCGGAATATCTTATTATTAACTAGCTTTAACAGGATTTGTTCTGCACTTTAGTAGCTGAACTTTCAATCCCTTGTAATCGCTAAACTACCATGCACAAACTGTCAATACTGAGTTGGAAAACATCACCCGGAAGTCATAATGCGTAATGTAAAACTAGAGACGGATGTGAAAGTTGTTTTACCGTCGATATGTTGTTGTTGTTGACGACTCTGGTTTTTGTCACGATCTATTTGAGCATTATTTAAATTTACCCCCACCAGTAGCAATTTTATTTAAATATTTTACCCCTCCACCAACATTTTTTTGTGTTGACATTGACCAAACTAATGATATATTTGTTTTTTTAGTGTGCCGTCTCCCCCCCCATACACAGTCAAAACTGGAATAGCCCTAAGAGTATTGTTATTTAGTTGATAATATATCTAACCTCTTCCTTTTTCATCATGTCAAACATTTCCTTCATCCCGGTATCTGAGTGACCATGAACAGACTGTCCATGTATGTAATAGCCGAACTGAGCATGGGCCATGGCAAAGACACTGATGTTACTCATTGAACACAGGTCCACAAACTGACGAACTTTGTCCTCGATAAAACGTTCATAGATAAACGTGAAGAAGATCCATTGTACAACACCTGAAAATGAATTGAAACAGTTCACTAATTAAAGTGGAAGTTAATATCAATTTGATAAAATTTGAGTCATTTAATATATTTCATAAATTAATCAAGATCGATTTTCATAATAAAGACACGGTTGGTGTACCTGTGTTGATCTAGTTTGTCAAAAATTGGTTGGTTAATCTGCAAGCGTTTGATGATTTTTACCAAGAAGACTTTTGTTTTTATCTGCATTTTAAGATGCAAAAAAAAAATGTACCAGTATTAAAACACAGCAAAGGTTACTTTGATTTTTCACACTAGTATTCCCTTGTTAAATTGTTCTGTTGCCATGCTGTAATATGACAAGTCAGCACATAACAAAGTGCTTGTAACTTTTCACCATTAAAAACTTAATCACCCCTGCAAAATTCTTTCTTAAACTTGCCACAAGAATTTTGAAATATTGAAGTGACGCAATCAATTAAACATAAGATTAACACATTTAACAGTCTTACCAATGATTAAATAAACAGCTGCAGCGATTCCATATCGAAACATCTTGCTATGAGCAGCCTGGTAGTCGCCTGAACTTTTGATAACACTTCCATCTGGGTCTAACGTAGCTATGTTCTTAAATCCCACCACTTCCAAAAAGAAAACCGTCGCTATCAACTGAAAAATATGATTTATCTTTCTGATTGTTTGGATTTCATTCCACTCATTAGCGACAAAGTAAGTACGCCAAATTGACACAGGTCCAGTCTTGCCTTGACGTGGCTTTTCCCAGTCAATGAGGAAGACATCAGTTGTACACTGCATTATAATCATGTGGGCCACTTGTAGGCACTTCAGTGCAAAAGCTGTTCCAAAAAGTGCCAGCCATTCTTCGTACACTAGATCTCTAACTTCAAAAAGATATATCACGTCTTGTCCCTGCAAGTAAAGTACAACTTAAAAGTTAAACAGAACATACTTCAGATTGCACAATATACAAGATTTCAACTAAACTTTAAACAGAACATACTGCAGATTGCATGATATACAAGATTTCAACTCAAAGTTAAACAAAACATACTGCAGATTGCATAATATACAACATCTCAACTAAAAGTTCAACAGAACATACTGCAGATTGCATAATATACAACATCTCAACTAAAAGTTAAACAAAACATACTGCAGATTGCATAATAAACAACATCTCAACTAAAAGTTCAACAGAACATACTTCAGATTGCATAATATACAACATCTCAACTAAAAGTTAAACAAAACATACTGCAGATTGCATAATATACAAAATCTCAACTTAAAGTTCAACAGAACATACTTCAGATTGCATAATATACAACATCTCAACTAAAAGTTCAACAGAACATACTGCAGATTGCATAATATACAAGATCTCAATTCAAAGATTTGTAGTGACTTTCAGCATGAATTTTCATAACTTAATTTTTTAAATGTAAATCATCTTTTTAAAAAAAATTCATATTAATGCTAAAATTAATATAAACAACAAAAATATATGAAGGATAATGCCAAGTTAAAAATTCAAAACCTTTCAAAGATAAAATTTCCTAGATAAACCACGAATGGGCAGAGATCCATAACGTTAGGTCCAAGGCCTAGCTGTAATTATCAAGGAAATTTAACCACAGTTGACAGGTATTTATTTCTATTCTGACATGGGATATTTCCCAGGATTTTTTTTTTTGATTTATTTCAACAAAAACCTCACATTTGAGGGACCATTAACTTTTTAACTGTGAACTAAAGTCATGAGAAAACAACTGAATTTTATCAATAGGGTAACTTAACCATAAAAGGTTTATTCTAACGTGTATAACTGGGTTTCAACCACTCAAACAACCAGTTTCATAAGTAGCATCCAAAACTGGATGGAAACTTTCAAGAAATTTCAAACAATGGATTTGTTCATATGGTTATGTTATTTTTGTTGGTCAAAGCCAATAAAAAGTTCAGGATCTGGGTAAAAACTAGGGAAGGTAGGGAACCCTAAACAGATGGCCTGATCTCCTCCGCTTATTTTGTACAATTTTATTTCTACATTAATATGAAAGCTGTTTTGTTTTGGAAGACATTGATGTTAACCTTGAAGAAGACCAGCATGTAGAAGGCAATCCCAAATGAGATGATGAAGAAGACATTAGCCAATGATCCGGCACAGAAGAACAGGAAGTTCAGGATAGTCTGGAAGTCTATAGCCATTTTTCCCGCTCTTTTGGACCAAACCCACGACCTGTAACCAGCAAATAGCACTCCAAGGACAGAAAGTGTTCCCACGGCGATCTGGAAGTCTCGTCTAAACTTGATCTCAGTCATCCAGTACACCACAGAAAATGATGGCTAAAATAGAATGTGTACAATTAAAATGCTAGAAATATACAGATTTGTGTTTTTACAATGTGTAAAACTAATGTATTTCCATTTCAATAGGTAGTAAGTCTGCCTGATATGATAATCACAAATCAATATAGATTTCAAGGTGATCAAGGCACTCAAAACCCCATACCATATTGTGTCCAGCACAGGGAATTAAATGGATTGAAGCTACTCATAAAATTAAATAGGCAGTGATGAACAAAACAGTTCTTTATTTGCCAATTAGATATATTATGTTTCATTACTTCTAGGTTGGCCATAATTTTTGTTGTTTTTATAGTTGAGCAATATCTAAGAATAATACCACCACACAAAATATAATTCTAACCACTTGACAAAACTGATTTTAATATCCTCAACAACAAAAAATCTATACAAGTTTCTCTGATATTCAAACACTGTGAAATTCTAAAGCGGTAAACATAAAGCGACTCACCATATTTTATTATATTTTAACATTGGATTAGAGTTAGGAAGAGTGTAACTTTATAATTAATATAACAGTTTGTACATACAAACTGGGTAATGCTGGGCATATGAGCCATAATTTACACCTTTTATATCATGGAAGATTCAAGTGACAAATATACACTACTGGATAATCCATTTTATATGAGAAATCAATATTTAAGTAAATGTAACAATAATTACAGATGGATTGAGGATAAGGCTGAATGCACATGATCAGATAACAAGGGAGATAACTGTGTACTTACTGATACTGTGGCACCTTCGTTAGCACTCGTCAAAGACGTGTGGTCATATACTATGTTGATATATGGAGGAAAGATGCGGCCATCTCCCGCTTCCCCAAGTCGAATGATGATCTCGATGCTTTTAACATAACGTACAAAAGATCCTGCAATAAAAAAAATAGTTCCCACTTAACTGATTGAGGAAGTGAAGTTTACCCCTAATAAAACAATTTATAAAATTGAGAGAACAGAAGAAAAAGTTGACGAAATCATTGTTTCAATTGCAAAAGTTTTACAAAATATCTTTTAGTAATAAACCATACTGTTCTCATCCAAGTTTTGATTTTCAGAGATTAATGTAAAATTATTTATAATTTCTACTTTTTTACATATTTCTACATGCAATGTTTTACTTCAGGAAAAATTTATAAATTCATTTTAAATTTGGAATAAATTTGTTTAAGTTTGTTGTCTCCCGAGAAAGGTAATATGAATGGGAAGAGTGAAAAGGAAAACTTCTTTGGATAAAAAACTAACTTAAATAAATATAAATCTTAAAAGCCACTTACCTCCACTGCCATTAGCAGCAATACTGTCCACCATGAAGAAGCGTCGAACAAGCTGCCAATCTCTTGCATCCTCTCCTACAAAGTAAATAATCACACTTCACTTAAAACTTCAGTCTTATACACAATACTTACCTAAACAATACTTTGAGGTATTTTGTTCATTTGTTTTGAAAACTACCTTGTAAACTTTTAAGCATAACTGGAAAAGCAAACGTTTTTGCATTACATATTCCCACGCAAAGGGGAAGTAAAATACAAAATTTTAATTGATGACCTTGACACATGTGTAGCTTTTTTTAGTTAATGTTTATTTGGTTCTTTATACTGTGTGAATCCCACATTTTTTCTTCTGTTGCACATGTCCATGGACTTACAGCTTTCGAATATCGTCTTGGTTTTTCGTATTTACTATGTGACCTTTTTACCCTCAGTATTTTCTCCACTAGGCAGTTTTTTCATGTGATGATGACAACTGAGGAAAGTACAGTAACATTCCACTTTATATAAGTGACATTACACAAGTAGCGTTACCTTTCTCAGTTAACAAAATTAATTAAAGTTGCAGTGCGTTCAAACTCACAAACATAAATGAGGGGTCTGCATGTCTTGGGTAGCAACATCAGTCACAGAGAATGGAACACTACACAAGACTTACCTTAGTTGATAGCCTGCCCTTGGTAGGTGTAGTTTTTACTTACCTGAGTTGATAGCCTGCCCTTGGTAGGCATAGTTTTTACTTACCTGAGTTGATAGCCTGCCCTTGGTAGGCGTATTTTTTACTTACCTGAGTTGATAGCCTGCCCTTGGTAGGAGTAGTTTTTACTTACCTGAGTTGATAGCCTGCCCTTGGTAGGTGTAGTTTTTACTTACCCGAGTTGATAGCCTGCCTTTGGTAGGCATAGTTTTTACTTACCCGAGTTGATAGCCTGCCCTTGGTAAGCGTAGTTTTTACTTACCTGAGTTGATAGCCTGCCCTTGGTAGGCGTAGTTTTTACTTACCTGAGTTGATAGCCTGCCCTTGGTAGGCGTAGTTTTCACTTACCTGAGTTGATAGCCTGCCCTTGGTAGGTTTAGTTTTTACTAACCCGAGTTGATAGCCTGCCCTTGGTAGGCCTAGTTTTTACTTACCTGAGTTGATAGCCTGCCCTTGGTAGGCGTAGTTTTTACTTACCTGTGTTGATAGACTGCCCCTGGTAGGCGTAGTTTTTAATTCTAAGTGGAATAGAATACAGCTGCTGTACGCCGTCCTTTTCAAATTCTAAATCTGGTCATTGGTCAAGGAGTTACATTACAGTGTATCATTTTTAAGAGATGTCTGGAATAAATTCTAATTTTGTTTTACAATTACATTGTTTGCCTTCTAACAGCAAGTTCTTGACAGTGACCAAAATTTCAATGGTAAACATTGTCAGTGCAAAGTGACTTGATCAAATATTTTTACTAGAAAATAAAATACATGCAGGTCTGTTAAACTGAAAGTGAAAGTACAATGATAACTACAACAAAATAGATAGAACATTAAAGCATATACAAGGCTTGACTACAATATATTTCAATGACCAATTATGTTTGTTGTCGATGTTTGAGATGGGATGATCAACTTGAAATTCCCACATAACTAATGATGAATACCCTTAGCAGTAGGGCTGTCACAATACAGCTAAAGTGTACCACTATATATTGCAATATTTGACTAGTGTATCACTATACGTATCACAATATATTGTGACAGTATAAATGTAGAAAATGTGCCAAGATTCCATTATTTGCATTTTTGTTAGGCGACACCTGAATCTCCTTGTTGTCATTCTTGGCCATACTGTCCTTTTAATAAGAGAATACAATTTTGACAGTGCTTTAATTTAAAGTGCTTTCAAAAATATTTAAGTATCTGCATGATATTCCATTAATAAGGGTAAATGTGGTTTCCAAATAACCTCATGACATAACGGAATATTTCCTGGGTATATGTTACAGGAATATATTTAAACATTAAAAACACACAACGTAAGTCTTATCTTTTATAAGAAACAAAGAAAATAAATAATATATCGCAAAAATTGGTAGTCTCTTTGTATTTCAATACAATACAAATCTGAACTGCACTGCAATAAACCGGTATAATAATGACAGCACTTCTATTATAAAGCTCCCAGTGTCAATGTTGTCAAGATATTCCTCCATCACCCTATAAATCTTTGTCTTTCAAATGTTATATCACTTATATGTACTATATGTAATGTATCTATTCATGACAAAAATATGTGTCAAAACAAGTGACTCTATATTTTAAATTTAGACAAAAGGATACAGATATCGTAGAACTCTAGAGGATATTTAGTCTGGTCGAACAACTCTATTGCTGGTATGGAACACTGTAAATGATAAAGAAACGTGTCATTATCAATTTATATACAAGTAAAACATGTCTGATGGAAACTGTAGTAACATGAACAGAGCTTAGTGTAAACTTTATTTGTAACATATGATTTATCAGGTACATATCCTAACTTTATATATAAGTACATGTACAATAGTTTTCACTTATTTTAATTGCCATTGATTTCCTACTATACATACTTCACTAAAAGGTCTTCCATCCTTTCATTACACATGTAATTTAGGTAGGCAGGGTCGGACAGACGTTGCACCATGGCAAGTCCACTGTCAAAATTCTATTAGTTATATATCCTCTCTAAGTAGTTTGTTTCATTGGGGTTTATCGTCCCTTTTAACATCTAAGGTCATATCGAGACGGTGCCTGCTTGTGACAGTGCGC
>JAUMGZ010164090.1:0-15849 GCA_032359645.1 Pododesmus macrochisma
ACCGCTGAACCAATTGACTTCAAACTTGATAGAAATGTTCCTTAGAAGGTCCTGAGCAAGTGTTGTTGCTTTTGGGAGGATCCAAAAACCAACAGATGGCACCAAGGCAATTTGACCTATATTCTATACTCAGGTGACTGTTAAGGCCCATTGAGCCTCATGTTGTATATAATGTGGTATGTTATATTGTAAGTATGTTTGTATTTTAGGTACATATATTGTATGTATTTACTGAGTATACATTATATTTTAGACATATGTGTATGGTAATGAGAGGGGTACAGAAGCTGAACAGTAAGACAGTGACCAGTACAATGCTAGGTGTGTTTAGAGAGGACCCCAAGACGCGGGAGGAGTTCCTCACTCTAACACACAGATAAAATATCAAGGTAACCACTCCCCATCACCCTCATAGTAGACAGATATTATTGAAATGTAGTTTAAAATGGTAGATTTAGTGAGTTAATTGTGTCAGTAATTAAAGTCTTGCTGCTTTGAGATTTATTTGATTTAATAATTCTTTGTATTAGACAACTGTATTAAATTGTATAACATGTAAATGTTTAATTTGATTCTGAAGTTTCAATAAGCTGTACTCACCAAAATAATATGTAAACCATGTTTGTACAATCCTAAGGTGACCTTATTAGTGCACAATGTACACAGGAAAAATAGCAACATATGTTTAACATGCGTTTGGTGTGAACACATGTTAAACATATGAAAATATAAAACACATGTTAAACATATGTCGATGAACATACGTTAAACATATGGTGCTCATTTTTGACGTTTAACACATGTCGCTTTTTTTCCTGTGTAACAGTTATATTGTTTTTTATTGCAGGAAAGTTACAGTTCTTACATTCCATGTAGATGTGAGAAGAATTAATGTGTTTATTAAGATGAAGAAAATGACCTATGACCTGAAATAACAGACGAATGTGAACACCTGACTAAAATTCACAGAAGTATACAACTCAGCAGTAAACATTGTACTCATATAATCAATGTTTTAGCTGGGTAGTTTCTTCAGATTTTATTTTGAATAAACCTGTTTTATGATAACGTTATATACCAATGTTTTTGAGGGTTTGTGTTACATACATACTTACATGTACTAGATGTGCGTCATCAACCTTATAGAACAACCCTGTGATTCAAGGTCAACTGTATGTATTCAGCCAGATGTTGTCTTCAGATTAAAGTACATATCTTCATAATACAATAATGTAAACTGCATCACTGATATTGCATATACTGTGAATTAAACTTTTTAATGCTACACTGTGAATACAATTAATCTCTAAACTGAATATTGTATGAATATTTGAAAAACTGTATAGTTTCAAATAAGTTGAGACCTTTTTTTTATAATTGACAGATGAATGCAATATGGTACATGTCTCTAAGTCCTACATAGTGACACATTATCATGTGTCTCTTTAAACATACATACTGCTGTCATGGGGGCATATACTATTGTCCAGTATTAACTTTATGTGTGATCATGTGGAAATGACAAGGTTTTTAATTACAATATTTTATGTGATAGTCATATTTATAAATCGTATTTATTATACAGATATTATTATACAGAGCATGTACATGTACCATGTCTTTTATTATGTTTAAGAGGTTTTATTTATTTTTAAGAAATATATGTTTACATGTTTATCAACTGCAGGTTGTGTTGAACCTCTTACTTGATGAATTCATTGTAGAAAAATAAGTTTTATAAATAAAATAGTTTTTGAACGAGTGTTTTACTTACCCGGTAAATGTCTTATATTTCCACTGTATTTATAAACATAGCATATACAATATAAATAGAACAACAACAGGACTTGTTGAGCTTTAGTGGTTGTTCACCGTTCCTCATACGGTGTTCGTTTATAAACTTTAAACAGTTTTGACTTTTGCCAACAGTTCTCGTTCAGTTGTGACCAAACTGATGGGGATCAAGATTTACGTCATTTGTCAGGCTAGGCCCCAGGGGACTCTGATTGGGGCCCATAAAGGATAAAATTGTACCCAATTTTCAAAAATCGTCTTGTGATTCAAACACGGCTGGATAATGTGTTGTCACATTTACCTCCTTAGATGAAGAAAGGAAGTGAGTTATGTCCCTTGTATCAGCTACATTTCACAGTGCACGTTTTATCAATATACAAAATTACCTTTGAAACTAAATGCAGGTAGTTCATATACTATAACACTGGGTACAGATTTTAATCAGCAAATCACATAATTCATATACCAGTAGGAAATTTTAGCTCCTAGGAATTTTTTTTTTTAAATGTAAATTCCCTTCATATTATTTTAAACACTATAAATTCAAGCAAGCAGTGTACTATAAGATCTGTAACAATGAGTATGTTTATCTTTTTCTCAGTATGTTGAGTTTTCTAGGTACAAAATGTACTTATAGTGCTGTTTGTAACTTAAGTATGCAGTATGCTATTGTAAACATGACTATATAAGATTAGTATTTGTGTTCAATTCAAATCTCGTGAGATGTTTTATTTATACTGAGGCCTGCTTCTGTTAGAAACATATAGGGGAGGACATTTTTATAATCCATCTTGACCAAAGGTCCAGGGTGGATTTTTCCTATAACGGTGTTGTGTATTAGTCGTCCTGTGTTAATTTTTCACATTTTTGACTTTTTATCTAAAACTACATGTACTCGACTAATTTGAACCAAACTTGGTAGGAAGTATACTTATGGGAAGGATATTCATATTTATTCAAATAAATGGGCTTAGACTCCAGGGGGCGCCACATGGGGCCAAAATGGGGAAACTTTTGACATAATTCTTCTCATAAACTAGATGGTATTGGGATTATTGTTTGCATATGTAGTAACCAAGCTACATTTGAGAACTAAGTTTGTTAAAGATGTGAATTAACATGGGGTCAAAAACAGGTTTATTGTTTTTGACTCAATTAAGTTTGGTACTATATGTATAGGACATTTTTGACTTCCTAAAACCACTAGACCAATTTCAAGCAAAGATGGTAGGAAGCATTCTGGAAGAAGGGGTTCAGATATTTCAAATGATGGCGCTCAGCCTTCAGGGGGCACAACATGGCAGTCAAAATGGGGATAATTTGACAAAATTTTAGAAATCTATGTCTTATAAACTAGAAGTCTTAGAGTTTAATGCTTGCATATATAAATTAATATATGACAAAATATGTTTGCTCTTATAATATGGGGTCAAAAATAAATTAATCCTATTGGGGTCAAACAAATTGAGCAATATAGCTACAAACGTGTTAACTTTATAGCTACAAAACGTGTTAACTTTTAAAGTTTTCCACTTTTCCACAAACACAAGATCAATTTCAATCCTTTGGTGAAAGTATACAGATGTGATCAAATGGCAGGTCTCAGATCTTGGGGGACCCATTGGGGATAAAAAAAGAAAATTTTACAAAATTTAAAAAATCTACTTGTGAACTAATTAAATATTGGACATTATGGTCAAATGGGCTTTTTATTGGATAATTGAGGGCTGTTGGGTAAATCAAACCTGTTCCTAATATTTCTACTACAAGCAAATATTTGAAAAGAGATGGGTGTCTTGGGTCCCAAGAATACATGTACTTATATACTTACACTTAATATACAGGTACAAGTTTATACATCATCATTCTCATTATTTCAGGTTGTTATTAATGTTTTAATTTATTTTAAAATATCCTGGTTGTTGTTTATAATATGATCTATATTTTATGTTGTTGAAATATTATCAAATATTCTTCCGAGCCAGTTTAATTGTTGAATATTTGTTATATGAATGTCATTCCTTAAAGAATACACATATAGAATATAGAAATTTGTTATGTTATTTGCTGATTATGTTTTATTTATTTTTTGTCATGAAAATATTTAGTTTGTTAACTTTAAAAGTTGATGCCTCTCTCCAGTTTACAAATCTGAGTGTAATAATATTCTTTTATGATGATACACTGTGCATGTATTGTACTCTCATAGTTTATTTTGCTCGACATATATATGATATTAAGATAAAGTTGTTTTAGCATCGCAAAAATATTAAAAGTTCTTCTAAATATGAAGTTCAACAAAAATTATGTAGTTCAGAAGACATATTATGATCCAAATGTGCACAATTTTAGATCACCTGTACTTTTGTTTAGGTATGTTACTTGTGTTCTGTAATTTGATCATGGTGTTTCCATCATTTGATCTGTCAACTGTCCATAAATTTTCATGTTATTAGAAATTATGTAAAAGATACAGTCAACAAATCTCCTCATAGTTGTGCACAAGAGAAAATTGTGTCAGTTAAAAACCGGTCAATGGCCGCCCTTTCAGTCAGCTTAAAAGTATGTTTATCATATTTTCCCCTAAATGTAAAATAGTACTAGAAATATAGGACACTCACTATTAGACACATTTGCACTGAACTGCTGATGCCTTAGATTTAGAAATATTCAGTTATGTAATTTAAAGTGAGTCAGTTGCAGTCATCTTGATTTTAACAAAACATTCTCTTTTCTTAATGAAGTTTGGTATTTTAAACTATAGTGTATTATTTGCATATTTTTGATGTGCCTGAATGAAAAAATATTCTTGAATGTTTCCTTAGTTAAAGCTGTCTCCAAAATATTGTTATTTATATTTCTCATAAACAAAATCAGTTGTGGTTGTGGAACTTTCAAATATTTAAAGCCTAAAAGCTCATGCACACATATAAAATTGTTACATGTCAAGGGTAACTATCCTAAAATCTTGTGAATTTGTATGCCTTTTGACACTATAAGACTTTTTTTCACGCAGAATTGTGCATTCTTACAACTAGGACAACAAGAAATATTTTAATTTGGACAATGACAGCCATCTTCATTTTTCTCAAGACATATTTGTTTTATTTCTCCTACATTGTAATAAAGTTAAAATCGTGAAATCAAAATTTGAACCATTTGAACCTTATTATTTACCTATAGCTTATGAACCTTAACTAGCAACAGACATAAGATTTTCAAATACAAATGCATTTTATTCTTGCTTCTTGCAGACTCCTAACCCTGTTCATATATAATTGTTGGTGTTCAGAAATCCAAGTTGCCAACCCTCAAAGGTTTACTAGGGTACCTCTTGTTGCTTTTTGTTGATTGTTACTTACAATATTTGACAAGATTTAAAGATTAAAGTATTTACAAACATCAGATCCAACTGAGCATAAAGAACTGTTACTGGTATGCAAGATTTTAAGAGATTGACTATGAAATCTGTACATTTGTTACATGTTTGTTTTCCTCATTATTCCCACCATGTGCAATTTCCTTTGCCAAAGAATATCTTGAATCTTTGTTTTATATGCATTGTGCTTTTGAATTGTACATATTTACAGTAAACCAAATTAAATACAGTAGCTAGTACACGTAAATACTGCACCCATGTTTTGACTAGTATTAAAACTCTGCTGAAGTTTTCTATAGATATACTGTTTTCTATACATTATTTAAAAACAGTATACATGTTCCAAACAGTTATAAAGTTTATCAATTTTTTATTTGTTTTTGTTTTTCAAATATTTTATATTATCATACGTACAACATTCCAGTGGAGTGAGTTATTTTCACAAATCAATTTCAGCTCAGCTAAAGACTCACAGTTATAAGGCGACTTCACCAAGGCCTATTGTGCCTCTTGTTTTTTTGTAGACATTGTTTTATATTTATTTGAGACAGTAGTTTTACCATATATTGCCAATGATAAAACAAGGAAACAATGAACTAAAATCTCAATGCTTATTAAGCATAACTTTATGTATAGAGAATTGCAAAACTGAAAATGTTAAGCATAACTTAATATATAGAGTATTTCAAAACTGAAAAAAGAATGACTTGGTAATATGCTTATTGTATCCATTGTGTATTACTGTTGGGGTTTGGTGAAAATACATATTAAAAGCAGGAATAAAGGAATAAGTGTTTTTGTTTTTCTGTGTAACATCAAAGTTCAAAATGATATTTGCGGTAAGTGTGTGACTTTCATTAGGTTGATGAACAGTTAGAAGCACTGTTGTCCAGGCCATAAAAACCAGCAAATATGCACATTGGATAATAAGGGGAGACATATATTTTTGTTCACAAAAACAAATATCTATTCCTTACAGACTGCCACCTCGGTGACTCAATGCAGAGCTCTAGTTATATTTAGGTCTTGTCTATTCTAAATTCAGTTTGTCTTGAGCATTTCTTGTTTTTATGTTTGTAGCTAGGTCTAGATTTTTGGACAAGATTCTCTCACATAAAGAATTGGTGTTTCATGTCTTTTACATATTATATTATTGGTTGCCCATTTTAGTTTACAAGTTGGAATTGTTAGTCCTCTTGACAGTGTTTTACATTTGTGAACCTATTGTGATGCTTTTTCAAAATGTGTCTAAATTGGTCCTAGGGTTCAAATGAGGCCACATTGGGGGATTTCTATATAGCAGTTTAGTAAGTTAAACTTTAAAACTGTATTTAAAAATTAAGATCCAAATGAGATCCTTTTTCAGTTTTGTCTTGTTTGGTCCTGCCTCGGAGAGAGTGGATTTATATACAGTTTTGACTTGTTTGGCCCTGACTCGGAAAAAATGGATTTACACACAGTTTTGTCTTGTTTGGCCCTGCCCTGGAGAGAGTGGATTTAGACAGTTTTGTCTTGTTTGGTCCTGCCCTGGAGAGAGTGGATTCATAGTTTTTTCTTGTTTGGCCCTTCCCTGGAGAGAGTGGATTTATACACAACTTTGTCTTGTTTGGCCCTGCCCTTGAGAGAGTGGATTTATAGTTTTGTCTTGTTTGGCCCTGTCCTTGAAAGTGGATTTATAGTTTTGTCTTGTTTGGCCCTGCTCTTGAGAGTGGATTTATACAGTTTTTTCTTTTTGTTGACCCTACCCTTGAGAGAGTTGATTTATACAGTTTTGTCTTGTTTGGCCCTGCCTCTGAGAGAGTAGATTTATACATAGTTGTGTCTTGTTTTGCCCTGTCCCGGAGAGAGTGGATTTATACAGTTTTGTCTTGTTTGGCCCTGCCCTTGAAAGAGTGGATTTATACACAGTTTTGTCTTGTTTGGCCCTGTCCTAAAGATACACAGATTTGTCTTGTTTGGCCCTGCCTTGGAGACAGTTGATTTATACCGGTACACAGTTTTGTCTTGTTCGGCCCTGTCCTGGAGAAAGTGGATTTATACACAGTTTTATCTTGTTTGGCCCTGCCTTGGAGAGAGTGGATTTATACACAGTTTTGTCTTGTTTGGCCCTGCCCTGGAGAAAGTGGATTTATACACAGTTTTGTCTTGTTTGGCCCTGCCCCAGAGAGAGTGGATTTATACACAGTTTTGTCCTGTTTGGCCCTGTCCTGGAGAGAGTGGATTTATACACAGCTTTGTCTTGTTTGGCCCTGCCCTGGAGAGAGTGGATAGATACATTGCTGTACAGTGAGTTAAATGCTACTTCTCCTTTAGATTTAAGGTCAGGGCAACACTATTTCACAATTATGATCCCATTGAGATGTTTTAGTCCACCTGCATGGACAATGTCCATGTGGTCATTTGCAATACCAATCTGCCCATCCATCATCTGCTGTTAAAAATTCATAATTTTGGCTACAAATCAAATACTAATGGGCAAATTTTATTCACATTTGTCACAAATAATCACCAAGGCATGGGTATCACAAGTTTGATTTGTTGTCCAACCCACAAGGGCCCTTGAAGTGGAAACATTTTGGTTAAATGGGGACAGATCCTAGTTTTGAGACTAGAGCAGTAGTATTTTTACAATGATAATCTTTTTGAGATGTTTTTAAAGTTGTGTCTTGTTTGACCCTGGGGTCCTAAAGGGGCACATGCACAGGGGATCACTGTTAGTATATAGTGATTTGACCTTCAAAATGTGACATCTACAGTTTTGAGGCTAGGGCAACACTATTTCATCAAAGGTTAGTTTCTGTACAGCTGTATAGCAAGTTGAAATTTAAATAAAAATGTCACCTCTTCTACAGTTTTAAAGCCATGACAACACATTTCACAATTATGATTTTATTCCTCAGGGATTATATGGGGGAAGGAAAATCTGATAAATAACTAACTTACTTGATGATAATTAATAAATGTGTAAATAAATAACAAGAACGACAATTAACTTTCATATTATTTAATGTGTATCACAGAACTCAACAGACTTATTACAAAAATATGTAAATAATGTGTGCAGTATTTAACTTCTTATCACAGAGAGAGTTCAACAATCAACATTGAAGTAATTTTACCTATAAATTGAGCATAAACATGAGTGAATTGTTCAACAAATACTGATTCGGTCAGTAATTGACTTTACTGTCTAAATTTTAATAATAAATGTCCACTGAACAGGCAGAGCAAAAACAAACTATACATAATACAACATTGGATACATTATTTATTTAAAACATGATGCCAAAAGATCATATGTTATATCACCACAGTTAAAACCTTTGTAATTAGAGGGCATTATTAATTAACGTTGCTACTTCAGAGTTAAGACCTATGTAAGAGGTCCTTAATTGATATTGTAACTTCAGAGTTAAGACCTAAGTAAGAGGCCTTAAATAATGTTGTTACTTCAGAGTTAAGACTTAGGTAAGAGGGCCTTAATTAACGTTATAACTTCAGAGTTAAGACCTAAGTAAGAGGTCATTAATTAATGTTGTTACTTCAGCATTAAGAAATATATAAGAGGGCCTTAATTAATGTTGTTACTTCAGAGTTAAGACCTATGTAAGAGGGCCTTAATTAACGTTGTAACTTCAGAGTTAAGACCTGTGTTAGAGGGCCTTAATTTATGTTGTTACTACAGAGTAAAGACCTATGTAAGAGGGCCTTAATTAACGTTGTAACTTCAGAGTTAAGACCTGTGTTAGAGGGCCTTAATTAATGTTGTTACTACAGAGTAAAGACTATAGTAATAGGGCCTTAATTAATGTAGTAACTTCAGTAATTAATGTTGTAACTTCAGAGTTAAGACCTGTGTAAGAGGGCCTTAATTTATGTTGTTACTACAGAGTAAAGACTATAGTAATAAGGCCTTAGTTAATGTTGTAACTTCAGTAATTAATGTTGTAACTTCAGAGTTAAGACCTGTGTAAGAGGGCCTTAATTAACGTTGTTACTTCAGTAATTAATGTTGTTACTTTAGAGTTAAGACCTATATAAGAGGGCCTTAATTAACGTTGTTACTTCATAGTTAAGACTTAAATAAGAGGGCCTTATTTTTTTAACGTTGTTACTTTAGAGTTAAGACCTAAGTAAGAGGGTCTTATTTAAGGTTGTAACTTCATTGTTAAGACCTTAGTAAGAGGGTCTTATTTAATATTGTTCATTCAGTGTTAAGACCTTAGTAAGAGGGCCTTAATTAACGCTGTTACTGCAGTTTGTTATGTTTCATATTAAGGAGGTTCAGCACTTCATATTGCTCATATAATGTAACACCATTATATTAAAAAGATGTTGTAACTGTCTGATCCTAAGACATTTAACCTAATCATGAAGAACTTAAGACTTATGTATTTTACTTTAGTTGTATTATCTACTGTACTGGTTTTTATGTTCTGACACATGTTATACATTCTCAGCATTCTTACTCTCAACTATAGACTTTACAGTTAATACAGTGGTGAGTGAATCACTTCTCAGAAATCTCATTACTTCTGTTAGACACATTCTCATAGTCCTACAACTATATAATAATATTAATGAAGACAGAACATAAAACTGTAATCAACACATCCTACAGCTTTATATTAACAATACTATACAGGTAACAGTGTTAACAGGAAATCTTTCTCAAAGTTTCTTTTTATTTATTAAGTCAAGCTATATATAATTAGGCTGAATAGTATTTTTTAAAATCATTTGAATGTTACTATTACACAAATGTATTGGTACAATACTGAAAAGAAATAATTATAGGTCAAAGAAAAAGTTGCAACAAAAATATGCGCTAAAAATGCATTAACTGTATGATTAGAATATAGCATATATCTTTCTATACATATACTGTATACCATAGTAACAAAACAACATATGTATGCTGACTTATACTGTAGGGTAACAAGACAACATATGTTATGCTGACTTAAACTGTAGGGTAACAAGACAACATATGTATGCTGACTTATACTGTAGGGTAACAAGACAACATATGTATGATGACTTATACTGAATAGTAACAGGACAACATATGTATGCTGACTTATACTGAATGGTAACAGGACAACATGTGTATGTTGACTTATCCTTTAGAGTATCAATATAACATTGTATACATGGATAACAAATGTATCAAACATAACAACCTGAGACACTTCAATACTGTGGTCTGTGTAATACTGGAAAGGAAACCATGTCATTTTGAGGTCAATCTTGATAAATCACATGCAGTATATCACATTTTCTCCCAAGACTTATTCTTAATATCAACAAAAAATTCTAACATCACTTTAAACTGTTTTTAAAGTCAGAAATCATCTTCTTTCCAGAAAAATAATTCTTGTCATAAATTTGATGAGACCACTCTTAGGTATACCCAATGAGCAAAATAGTACATGAATTGTTTTAATTTACTTCAGATATACATATAACATCCACAAAACATGCCAAAGGTTTAATAGAACGTGATCAATCCTTAGCAATATATAGATTCTGTACTTAAATTATAAACAAAGTCCTTCTTTAAGGATGTTCACTCATCTTTTTTTTGAAGTATCAAGTTTTTTTTTAAACAAAATGTTTTTATTTCATTAAGACAGATTTACAGTTCAAGAAAATGTAAAAAAAATCATATGGATCTATCAGTTTTTTTTTCACACTACTGGTAGTCCTTGTCAAATAGAGAGTTCCAAAAGGTAAATTCTTATGAAATTTTCTTGAATTGAAACAACATCAAAGTACTGAAAATTATATTCAGAACTCCAAAAAATTTACACTAATTATTTTTCTTTCTAAATAAATGTTTGATATTGTAATAACATTATCTACGGTAGGTACTATCATTGCATTAAGAATGATCCTCCAACCTTAGGAAAGAGTAAGAAATTTTTAAATTTTTTGCCAATGATAATTGAAAAATGGTATGCAAAACAATATCTAATTTATTTTTATAAACGGTCTTAACTTTTAAAGATAAGTTTATTGTTATGATTTGTGCTGAGACAAAAATCTGTTGAAGCACTTTCATACGAAATTTAATCAAACTTTGCCTTTGCAACTGCAATTTCATGACAAACTTTCTAGAATTACACCATTAGAATGCTCTCCCAAAACAATTGTGAATTCACTTATGAAATTTTACTCTTAATGCGTGTGTGCAAACCAATTCTAAATGAACTTTCAATCATCGGGGATGTAAATAAAGTTGCCATAAAGTCTTGAATTTGAATGATAAACAATAAAAAACTAGCATATTTTTTCAATATATGAATTTCAATTTTTGATTTTTCTTACAAATAACCTTTAAAACATTCCTTTCAAAAGCGATTAGGGATAAGACCAAGTGTAAATCTCAAAATAAAACTCCTTTCGTTCACATTATCTTATGGCGGATATAAAATGTAACAAGATGAACAAAAAGCTCTCAAATACACGTAGAGTGAACATCCTTATAACTGAAGTTATTAAAAATCATTGACACAAAAATGAAGAAGTTTCCATTAACACGCCTATAAAACATGGTAATAATATAAATTACTAATACATGGTAATAATATAAATTACTAATACTGAAAATGATTTATACTGGCAATGAGACAAACATGGTACTTTTGAAAAATGTAATAGATATGGACAGAGTACTAAACATTTAGACTATTTACATCAATAATGTGGCACCTATATCCACTAATGATTCATTCAACACATAAATTAAAATCTATAACAACATGATGGAACACTTCTTATGTATGATATATAAAATGGGAATATCTTATAGGTACAGAGGAACTCCAAATTGATATGAGACACATCTAAGAGAGACTAGTAAAACAGTTACTAAAGGCAGCAGAAAAACCTACAAAATCATATTACAACAATTATCTAGTAACGCTTTTAGTACTTTTTCACATCAATAAAAATGAATTATGATCCTCAAATGCTCTTAATTTAAGAAGATTCTTATATAATAAACAAATATAAAATGAAAGAAAAATGATTTATAAATAGTTCACACCAAATCTAAGAACATATACATTCACTATTATCTGAAGACAATTGAACTTTGTATCTATCCATTACAGCACCTTTTAGACTTATGAAAAATAAATAAGATGAGTTACCACAGTCGATTGTGTAATAGCACCACACCAATTACTGGGAGTGTTCTCCCCTACATGTGAGCAAGTCGCTATACTCATCCAGTACCTAATTAAACCAGTCGTGTACAAAAAACTTCAGAGTAAAATCGCATTTGATTAACACGACCCATAGAAGCATGTCAACAATTAATCTGAATTAACATTCGAAACTAAAACTTCCATGAGCTTGGTTTAATTTTAAACAATTTTTTGCATACAGTGCAACCTGCTTAAGCGACCACCTAAGAGACTATCTGTACATAAAGACCACTAAAATCAGGTCCCTTGAAGTCTAATTATACTTATTTTTACCTGTATATAAAGACCACTTTTTCTGGTCTCTTGAGTGGTTTTTATAGACAGGTTTGACTGTACAAAAAATATGCCGATTAAAAGAAGAGGTCAAAATAAAATTTTACTTTTGAGCCTTTTTTCTAAATACCAAGATCTGAAAAGATTTTTCTGGGGATATTGATATTTGACCCGGTGTGGAAAAATAAAGTATTGTTCATGTTAAATTGAATGAAATCTTATTAATGTATTCAATAATGGGTATTTTTTCTTCATAAATTTGGTCAAACTATCACTGTTGTACTGTAAAATTTGTTCCAATATCACCAGGAACTATATAGTGAGGAAAAGATCTTAAAAGAGTGAAAGAATATATACAAGGCATTTTCAGCATTGCAATCTGTAAGATGTAATACAACAAATCATAGATAAAGGCAGATAACTCTAGCATTTACAAACTTCACAGGTTAATGTGAAGTTACATATTAATGCATATCATCTTTATGCTACTTAATAATATGGTAAACATAAATAGTTATACTTTAAAATACATAATAAATAACATATATTACAGAATACTTTCTGAAGCATAACTGACTTCTTCATTGATGATGTTACAAACTAACAATAAAGACTTCAGATACACCAAGAATGGGAACAAACAAAAAACACAATTCTTTTATCACTTCACAACACATTGAAGATAAAATTATATTTTATCTACAAACATAGCATGAACCTTAATCCTAAATAAAGATAGTTATAGAATAAATTAAATAGGCTGTAATATTTTAGATGTCTAAAAAAGCATTATCTTATTATAAAAATTCATGAATAAAATATCATGTTTAAAATATAAACTGGAATACAAAATATTCATTAACTAATGTCCAAAATGTTCATATAACAATGTCCAACTGTTTCAATTTGATAAATTCATACTTTAAAAGTAAAACATTAAGAAATTTAATACTTTTTAAAAGTCATACCTATAAGTCGGATATTTCTTATCTCATCCCAAATTCATAATATATTGAAATATTACACCCCTTTTAATAACCCATCTCCTCTGATCTTCTGTACATAACTCAAATCTTTTAAAAAATATCTTATTTCAAGAGACCAATAAATGTTTATATACTGCGTTAAATATAGTCTCACATATCAAAACTTCCAATAATATTCTTTTCTTTAATTAAGGATGTCTAAGATTGTATAATGATTTGATTTTGTTTGTATTATAAAATGATTTGATTCTTGTTGATAATAATACATGTTTTGATTCTTCAAGTATCTTAATGCACACTATGGCTAATTTTAAGATTTAATACTACATTAAACTTTGTAGTTACCAGTTATATGTTAACTTTCTACATAATAAATAAGAACTATTTGCACATGTATTTTTCGAAACACTACGGTTTGAGCAACTAAATAAGCAATTAAAAAAGATCTAAGTTATGTACAAGTTTTTGTCAAGAGTCAAAGAAGTCGTCTTGTTCTTCTGACAGTTGTGTATGGCGTGGCGCTGAAGCACTTGGAGGTTTCCTTTGGTATGCATTGTCATAACTATCCACTGTACTAGCACTGTTATAGCGTATGGTGTCTTCTCTCACTCCTTTCTTAGGACTGGTACGTCCAGAATAAATCCTCTCATCCATTTCTGAATTGGTATTATCATCTCCCAGCCACGAGTCAGCTGTAATAGACACAAGAAAGCATTATAAATGTGTATACACTCAATTTGATTCATGTCATACAAATATGGATTGATTTAGTGTTTGTTTTGAGTTTTGTCTTTCTCTTATTTCTTTAATCCACTTAATTTTCTAATTAAAGGAAGAATAATCTCAATGACTTCCTCAGATGACTTCTTGTTTAATTAAACATGAAGTATTTTTCTTCCAATAAAGTGTAACTTCTTTGTTTGTTAAATAAGCTTATTTTGTTTTTCCAACTCATGCCAAGCCATTTTTTTTGTAGATGCCACAAACTGTAAATTCAATTGTGCCAAAACTTAAAAAATATCTCTAAAAATAAAGAAAAAGTGAAAACATGCCCACAAAATTACACATCAAAACTAGATGTAAACTAGATGTACATGCAATCAAAGAACATTTAGACAGAGTTCAGTTGTGCACATGCATTGTAACATTCTTATTAAAGTACCAATTAAAGACAATTCTAGAATCAAATGTAATGATCTTCAATACAAGTATTCCTAAAGACTACAAGATAAAGAAAGATGAAACATCAGTAACTAGACCTAATTAAGCTAACACCTGTCTAGACTAAACAAGGACAACTTTGGTATAAGAAATGCTAGTAAAGTTAATTGTTTGCTAATTTTCAATTATGAAGGAATATAATAAAAATATGTAATAAAGACAGTCTTATGTACATGCTGCAACATGCTATACGCTATCTAAACGTCCTTTAGAAACCAAGATATAAATAGCTAAATATTAAACAACATTCTCTGTGTAATAGACTTACATATTTCATAAAGTTGTTAAATGGCATCAACTTTTTCTGTAAATGATTACAAATGGACTAAAGCTGAGCAGAATCAACTTATCAATATAACTAAGTTATGTAATCCACTAAAGTCTAGATATTCTTGGAGATGATTTAATTAATCACACTTTTTCTGTTAATTGATTTTAAATTAACAGATTTCTTGATTTAGATGCATCTTGTTTTTGAGGCACATAAACATAGAATAAGAAAAGGATACATTGATCTTAAAAAAAATATTTATCTTAAAGTAGCAATAATGAGAATGTTGAATGATTAAAATATGAGTAAGTGAAGGACTGTGTGTTTCTATGCTGCACCAAAACCTATTGGTTTACTAATGAAACCTTCAAATGAGGTCCTCTGAAGAAAATAACAGATTCTAGGCAATATATCTAGTAACACTCTATAATCCCTTAATAATAATTACATGTTTCTGTAACTTAACAGTATTACTTGACTGTTACTATAAACTGACAACCAGTTCTGCCTATTTGTATAACATCTATAGATAATTCAAAAAAACACTTAAAAGTCCTCATTATTACAGATAACATCACCAGTAATATTTATCTGTAAAAGTGAAGTAATTTGAATTATCTCCCCTCATTCAATGTCCATTTACTTTAGCATGTGCTATTTCAAAATAATATGATTACCTCCCCTTATTCAATAAAGTCCATCTGAATGATT
>JAUMGZ010164101.1:0-15847 GCA_032359645.1 Pododesmus macrochisma
CTGACACCGAGCCAACCAGTCCTTCTCCTACCCATTAATGCTGCGTGTTAAGCAGGGAGCGAGAAGAGTGCCCAATTCCGACGTCTTGGGATATGGCGTCACCAGGATTCGAACCCACGATCGCGGTTTCTCTTCATCAGTGTACCGACACGAGGCGAACACGCTAACCACTGGGCAACTGCGCCGGTGACAGTCACGTAAACGTACCCGGCTAATAGTAATGCACCTACCAAAATACATCCATTCTCTATTCTGTACAAGGATAAAACGGGGAGGAGGCTCGGAATTCTTCAAATGGTGTGGTAAGCACGTGTATATCTCAAAAAATGGGTTTTACAAAAAAAAACCCAATTTTGTTTCAATAAACTTACCACACCATTTATTATGCAAGAATTTAACTCACCGTAGTGGTTATCCTTGTCCATCCACCAAATGACATCAAACTGAATACAGAGCCAGGGGACCCTGGAGATCTAAGACAGAAACACAGCTCTCAAACAGTAAAATAATGCCATAAGGGACCCCCATTATACAGAGGTAGTGGGCAACAATAGGTACTAACGAATAGAGACTGTCAAGATGACAGTGACCTCAAGTAAAAATCATTAAAGGTGCTCTAGGAACGCCAGAAAGCTGCACTCATGATTTCACTAAAGGGAGCTCCATTGAGCAAAGCCCAAGAAGATGCCAGAGCTCTAACCCCATGTGCCCTGACCCGATGAACTCTGCAAGCCTCTTCATTAGAGTTGTCATATTCTGTCTTGACAACATCGACAATCTACCTGGAAATAGACTGAGCCGAAATACTGGACTTGCCTGATTTTATAGGTAAGAACAGCCTAGAATTAGGCCTTCTCCCCCTATTGTTTTGTCCAAGTAAAACCGCAAAGCGCGGGAAGGACATAACAAACGATCAGGAACAGCAGAACCAGCAGAACCAGCAGACATCGCAGGAATTTTAACTGGATCAGGACAGAAATTAGGAACCTGATTCTTAGCCATGAAGATAGGGTCGGTACATAAAATGACCAATGCGTAACCTCTAGACCACAGCAAAGCAGAGGAGCTGGAGGAGAAAGCATTAACCTCACTACGTCTACGCCGGGAGGCAAGGGTGAGCAGGAATATACACCCTCAGCATGACATGCTAAATATCTGCTGAGGACATAGGCTCATATGGAGCCTTAATCAGCGAGGCTTATACAAGAGATAGATTCCATTGCGGAGCAAGAACTCTAGTCCGTGGCTTCTCCAGCTGAAAATTACGTACCAAAGCAGATAAACAAGGGTCAGATCCAACCTGGCGGTGACCCCTTAAGAAAAGGACGTTAGGAATAGCCGCTCTATATCCCCGAATAGTACCTGGATTCAGATTCTCAACATGAAACAAGTGAACTAAAAAGTCAGCGATTAGCTGTATAGAGGCTGTGAGTGGATCTGCCTTCTGTTCGTCACACCAATCACAGAAGATAGCCCATCTGGATTGGTAAAGGGCAGCACAGGAGCACCTGGTGGATCTTCCAATGCGAGAGGCAATGTCTCCAGAAAAAACTCTTCTCTTGAGGGTATGTGAGATAACCTCCATGCGTGAAGGTGGAGCATTTCGGGACGCTCATGAAATGCTATCGACCTTGGCTGGCTTAGAAGACCCTTTATGAGAGAAAGCTCTCTCAGATCGCTTACCAGCAACCGTAACAGTTCTGGGAACCAATGTTGATTCGGCCAAAAAAGTGCTATGAGGGTGAGCTCGCACCAGTGTTGATTGAACTTGTCTAACACTTGCCCCACCAGACTGCACGGAGGGAACGCATAAGCGTTCATTCCGTCCCAACACAGGGACAGAGCATCGATGGCGAAAGCCTACTAGTCTTGGACTGGCGACAGCTGTCGGCAGCTGATTGCTCAACGAGGTTGCAAACAGATCTATGTGGGGACGATCCCAGATCTGGCAGACTGACAGAAACACTGACCGTTTCAAGGTCCATCCTGTGTGAACAGGCTTGGACACACGACTTAATGCATCCGCTAGAATATTGAATTTCCGAGGTAGTTGACGCACTGTCATAATCAGACCATGTTCATGACAAAACAGGAGAATGTCTCGAGCTAGGAAGTTCAAACCTAGTGACCTTGTACCTCCTTGATGGTTGAGGTAGACAACAACCGTCGAATTGTCTGACGCTAGTGAAAAAGGGCGATCTAGTAGATGATCTACCAGTGCCCTCAGAGCTAGCAAAACAGCCTTTATCTCCAGAACATTTATATGAAGAAATATCACCTCCACGGACCACATCCCCAAAGCAGATCGGCCGTCTCAATACGCTCCCAACCCCACAGACAAAGCGTCTGTGTTAAGAGTGGTCACTGGTGTTAGTGGTTCCAAAGGTCTTCCTGCTAGAACGTTCTGTCTGAACGTCCACCAGACTACATCTTGCTTGATCTGCTGATTCAAAGGAATCCAAGCATCCCACACCTGTGATGCTGGACTCCAATTGGACAGCAGGAAAAATGTAGAGTTGGCGGATGTGTAGTCTACCAAGGGGAACGACATCTGCTAATGAATTCAGGTAACTTATTAGCCGTAAAAGCCAACGGACCTGAACTCTACCCATGGACAGGAATTCTTGCAAAAGGTTGAAAACCCTGCAAAATGTGTCCTCTGGTGGCATAACCAGACCTGAGTCTGTTTAGAACCTGTGGCCCAGGAAAATGAAATCCTGGGAAGGAACCACTTCGGATTTGTCTCTAGAATGAATGAATCCGAGGCTGAGGAAAACCTCTACTACCTGCCTGGTATGAAGAACTAGTGGTGATCTCACTAGATGAAACATAAGGGAATCGTCGAAATAGACGTGAATGTCTATTCCCCGGCGATGTAAATACCTCGAGACGACCCTTAGTAGCTTCGTAAATACCAGAGGAGCTGTAGTGATCCCAAATGGGAGGGCACGAAATTGATACACACTTCCTAAAAAGTAATTCGCGAGCACACTTCTTGATGGGAATATGTAAACAGGCATCCTTCAAATCTATTGAAGTAGCTCATAGGCCTGGACGTACTGCACGGATGATACCGCGGGCCGTTTCCATCTTGAAGTGAGGAGTTACAACGAATTTGTTGAAGGTGGTCAAATCTATAATGGGCCACCATTTGCCCGATTTCTTTCGAACGAGAAACATCCGGGAATAAAACCCGGTGTCCAATGCGGACCAATTAGTTACTCTATTGCCCCCTTCTCTAACATGGTCGACATTTCTATGGCAAGAGCCTGAGATTTCTTCAGATCGCCCGGGGACGGGAAGAATATCAGCTCTGCAGCAAGGGGGGGGGCCTTGCAGTTGAACTGAATGACCAGACACTCTTCCACTATCGACAAACACAAAGGAAGCGGGAGTGTATATGCCAGAGCCAGGGTTATGAATCCTAGTCCCGGGGCCTGAGTCCCGGTGCCCGGTACATGAATCCCAGGAAGACCAGGAAGGCCCCCGGTTTCCTTGACTAAGTCTTCAAGGTCTAAAGCGGAGGACACACTAACCGTACGGAGCTCAGATTTGGACTTCTCTGACCCCTTTGTAGTCTCATAATTGACTGATTGAAGTGTAGATCCCTTACCTTCCTTCGCTTGCACTGAGCAGTCTTGGACTTAGGGGTCGACTTCCGGGACCTGTTTGGCCTTTTAGGGGTGCACCTAGCCCACATAGCATCGTTTCAAAGGACGCATGTGGAGCAAGGTGCTTCCCTATTACAGCCCATACATGGGAGGTATCGAGGATGTGTGTCGATCTCTTGAAAAAGGTGCCCACATTCTCCTTTCTTCTGCCCCGAAGTCATAATAATATAACAACTGAAATCTCGTCACGTTGTGAAAAAAATCAATTACAATTTAATTTGATAATATTTAAAATTAAACAACACAATAATTGATTTAAAAATAATTTAATTTGTTATACAAAATTAAATTCAACGGAGCACAACACAAGAAAAACGACACGAAAAAGATTTCAAAAACATGCAACAGAAACCGACGCCGGAAAGAACAAACAGCAAACGAAAGGCACACATAATGAAATAAATCACACTAACGGGACGAATAAACAATAATAACAAGCAAAAAACAAACAACAGTCAACTCGAAGGCACTTACGGGCCCCCTGGACTCTGTTTCAAAGCCAGTAGTTCAGTGTAGCATATAACACGACCATCACGTCGTTCTCAAGGATGAGAATGAATGTATTTTGGTAGGTGCATTACTATTAGCCGAGTACGCTCATGTGACTGTTGGAGTGAGTACCCGGATACATTAGGCACTTTAAGGACAATATTTTCTTTAAAGTGAGGTAGTAGGATAGCTCTGGCATAATATATAGTGTGGTCAGGATATTGAACCAAATCCAAGGTTTTTCTGAATATTGCATTGTTGAGTTTTACCTCTTGTTTTTAATCCCTGATTTTTGTAATGGAAGGTTCGATATAAATATAACGCTAATACATCTGTTTGATAACGTGAAGTGCAATTTTATATCGACTGTTTTTTAATATTCTGATGTTGTTGAATATCAAATTATTCTTAAACTGAAATTGTAAAATTTATTTAACAAATGTTTGATAAAACGCCTGGTTCGCATACGTGTAGCTGACACAGGCAATTGTATTTATTTGTTCTAGTCATTTATTTTGTTCAATAAGTTTATTGAAAGTTGTGTTGTTTTATAGTGATATTTTGTGGAGATGAGACACACTCTTACCAGCATAAAAGAATCCAGCTTCAGCCATATCCCTCGCTGACAGATCGAGATAAGCAGGGAAGGTTGTGAAGGTACTAACTCTGATTGCAGTCACTGCATAGTTAGGATAACGTGGTCTATCTGTACGCAAAGCTGCGTTTATTGGGTGATTTACACTGCCTTGACGAGACACCATTGATGTAGAAGGATGCTGTTGATTAGAGGAGACAATAGACTGTCCAGTAGACTGTACAAGCGACTGGTCATTAGACGGTACCAATGGTTGCTCAGTAGAGGGTATGTTTGACTGTTCAGTGGTCACTTGAGGTTGTTCGTCACTAGGTGGTACAAATGAGCGACCTTGTTGAGAAGATTGTCCACCTGTGTTATGGCTGATCTGATTTTGTGCAGATGTATGGGACACAGCCTCGTTATTTAGTTCCGATTGTTCAGACTGTAAAGATGGGAAATTTTGTACCATACTTCCTGGACTGACTGACGGGAATGGTGGTGGTTGATTCGAGGGGAAGAGAGACCGGTTTGCTGTAGTATACTGCTGTAAGAGTAAACAAGTAAATATGTCAAGTATTTTATAGTATATGTCGCATTCAATATCCTAAACATGAGGTTGGCAATCATTCATGAAATATTTATGGAAAAGTGTTCATAGTTTTCGTGAAGCTGTCTGGTATATGAAATGTACTATAATGTCAAATAGAACGTATACAGTGTCACTATCTTCGAAACTTACATTTCACAGTTCACATTCAGATGCTACGTGTGCTGACTGTGCTAAAATATATTCCGCGTTTGAAGGGTTCACCACACTTTATGGTGAGAGTATATCGTTTTTGACCCAAATCCAAGCTACAAATCAACTGTCAAAATAATTTGTAATTATTGGTAAGTTACTTCATTGACAAGTAAGTATTTAAAAAGTCAGAGACCGGGGATGTAGCCTTTTTATTTTATTTTATTTTCTATTGCGAAATTGCCGGCAAATACATAGTTATATGTACGCAGCACAAAAAAGTGTTGCACCCCTTCCGGTTTCCTCAAGGCTAAGGCCCTGGAGACCATCATAGCCATCATCTACATCTTGTACATAGGTACATAAATAAAGAAAGACTGACATAGAATAGAAATAAATTGTGTAACATTCTGAAAACCTACCTCTGATGGAAGAGCGAAGTTTGATCTTGATGGCTGTGTCGGATTTGCAGGTTGTTGAGTCTGTCTTGCCGATATCAACTGCGGTTCTTCATTGAAAAGTTGTACGTTCCTGTTCCTATTCCTCGTTAGTAAGCCCAGGGAAAAGGACCCTCGTTCTGTTGCATTTAATTCTTGAGTTAAGTCTAAATTAGCAATGCCACCCACTACAATAAAGCAAATAACATCTTAATTGACGCCCAATTGCCTGCTTAATTTAATTTTCATTCACCATGAAACTCGGCATGGATACATGTACATACAATGGAAGTTTAAAGATAGCTTTGTCTTACCTGCGCCTTCTAGACGATCCTCAACGGCCTCGTTACTTGGAACAGTAGAAGTGGACCCACTTTTTTCAGCTATTCTTAAACTTGTATTTTCACTGTGCTTCCAAAACCTTAAAGATTCATATATAATTAAAGAAGTGTTAACATATTAAAAAATATTGAAAATTCTTCTTGTAAAATAAATATAATTAAACTTAAAATGCTTTAACTCGTTCATCAATGGAAACTTATTATAAGACCAGCATGATGACCCTTCGTTTCACATTTTAAGAATATATTTAACACGGCCTGGTTCGTTGATCCTATTTCTTCTTGTTATGTACATGTATCTTACCTGAAATTATTACTAACGTAAAGGTATATAAAATCATTACAAAAATAAACGTATCCTTTAAACAATATGTTCAAAAATGACAAATGATTGATCATTCTCCGTTATACTTATGCGTTTTCTAACATGTAATTATCTTTTATATGTACTATATCATTTGTTAAAGCGTCAAAATGACCGTGTCTACTTCAAAATTCGAGCAACAAAAAGTCGCCAAAAAGTAAGAAACTATGGACAATTTAGAATTTGTTTCATAGAGTGGGAATATCGTTTTAAAATATTGGTATAACAAGGATAAAGACTTATTTACTTACGGGCAATTGGGAGATATTTGTTGGTGGACTATTCTGATGTTATCAACATGATTCCAACCAGAGTATTTCTTGCCACATACAAAACAGCATACTTCATCTACATAGCCAGTATGGTAAAAGCCTTCCTTTGCCAATTCATCAGGAGACACAGGGCTCAAAATTGGGAAATAACAAAATGTTTGGAATCGTTCTTGTTCATCTTGCATGCGTGGATTGTGTACAAACATTTCTGTAAATTCTGTGACAGGAGATTCTACCATGTCAGAAAACAAATCCTCTATGTGTCCACTAAGATTAGAAGGTAAATTTTCAACGTCCATAGTCTCATCGTGACTACAATCTAGATGAGTAGGTATGATGTGTTCCGTCACTAGGCTTGGTGCCTGGTCGGCCTCCATATCAATACCTTTCACAATAGGCATACCACACAACTGTACGGCTTGAATCATCCTAGGTGAAAACATGCTCAAATTGTCGTACATGTTATGTGAAGTAAAACTTTTAGAAATTATTTTTTTCAGGCGATGCCTTCCAATTGGTGTTTTCCTCTTGTGATTGACATAAGTTGTTATGCACCGATATGGCAAAATGCAGATGGTAGGCTGTAACATGTGTTTCCTCTGTTGTCCACCCGGGAAATTAGAACAATATTTGGAAGGATGATGATGTTTTGTTTTTAAATACTTTGTGCTTGGTATTGCTTTCGTTTCTGTTGATTTTTGGCAAATCTTACTTTCAGAAGTGACATCTTCAACACCTTGGTTCATACGACCAGTTGCCTGTAACAGTGTGCCACTCATGGATACTCTGTTACCAACTTTCAACTGACTATCTTTTGACGTTCCTTTGTCCAAACGTACTACACGGGTTGAGCATGTATCAATGTTCATTTCCTCTTTATCAAAACACTTGTTTTTGGAACGATTTTCAATTTCTTTTTGCATTTCTACATCAGGATAGCCTTCCATAGTTCTGCAATTGACATATTTTTCAAGAGTTTTGCCCTTCGAGTTGCCATAATCTTTGTCAGCCAATGCTACATTAATTTGGAAATTAGAATCATCGTTTTTATTGTGATATTTCAATTCGTCTTTATTACGACACTTCTCATTCACCATATTTTCATTCAATTTCTTCTTTAAGAAATATTTTTCTGAAACTTGGCATTCTGTACCCCTTGATTTGCGTTTTCCAGTACTGTTATCTAAATCTTGATATCCAATATCTTCCGAATTGTCTTCGTTTGAACAGCTTTGTCTAACTTCACATGCAGTGCTGCTTGACTTGATATTGTCAGTGCGTCTTTTGTGAACTTGACAGTCAATATACTCTGAAAATTCTTTTCCGCTATTGCACTTTTTGACTTGAAACCCAACGATTTCTGGCTTGCTCTTGTCAGGACAGTTTTCTTCTTGTGAGCTATTATAAGCAGGCGCATCCCTACAATTAAGGCTTTCCTCATCTATATTTCCACTGCCTTTGACATTTTCTTTGACAAAACAGCTTTCACATTGACACTCATGTTCTTCTGATTTGTTTTTGCCAGTTTGTTTTTCGACAGTTTGGCACACATTGTCTATTGACCTTTTTTTGCTATCAGTAGCACCTACCAACTGCTCGTTACCATCTTCTAGCTTATCTCTGGAAGTAGCGCAACCATCTTCAACTAGATAGTCAATACTTGTAAAAGCACCTGTTACATTATAGCTAGTGTCTACTTGATAAAACGCATCTTGTGACCTTAGCTCGTCATAAATATTTGCTGCAACCTGACAGCTGTTTTCATTTTGCTTTCCATTATTTTGAAAATCTTTTTCGTCACCTTCACAACAAAATGCTTTTGATATGTTCTTGTCAAAACTTCTTTTGTCAAAAAGAATGCAAATCTCCTTTGGTTTTTCTTTGACATGCTTCACTTCATCAATTAGATATCCAATATGTTTTGAAGTGTCCTTGTTGGTGGCTCTTGCTTCGATTTGAAAAGCGCCCATCTCCGACGTATTCCCATACCAACCATTTTCGCATTTACAGCCAATATTTTCCGACTTTCTTTTTCCAGTGGCGTTTCGTCCTACTTGATATCCAATCAATATGGTCGTTTCGTTGCCAGATTTGACTTCTTCATCTCCACAGTTGGTATATTTTGTTTTGCTTATGATAGAACTGATTTGTTCAATGAGACATACAACGATTTTTTGTATGTTTTTGACAAAGTTGAGCTCGTCAGATAGGCATCTAAAATCGTTTAATTTACCAGAACTACAAAAGTCAACGTATTCCAACTTGTCTTTGAAAGCACAATTGGTCCCTGTTTGAGAGCAATTATTTGTTGAACTGTGTTTAAAAGAACTGTTTTCGTCTGTTGGAAAGCAATTATCCGTTGATACATCTTTGAAAGAACAACTGTTGTGGATTCGACATTCATCGTCTTTTATGTTATCTTCGTGGATACAAGTGGCTTCAACTCGAATGTCTGTGTTTGTGGACTTTTCTTTACCAGCAAGACTTTTTCTTCTTTGAGATCCAATCGTTCTTGCTATATAACCCGTTCCTTTTTCTTCAAAATGACATCCGATTTCGTCAAATTTACGTCTAATATCATCTGACCTTTCACCACCATTACTGGTATTGTTGTTAACTTTATACTCAATACATTTAGTCTTCTCGTCACCACTGCTATTTTTGTCAACTTGACATTTGGTATTTTTCGACAATTCACCCACATTGCAGATTTTGTCGACTCGACATTTAATATTAGTATATTTCGCTATTTGGAATTCTTTACACCTTTCGTCTGATTGATACCAAAAATTGTTTGACATTTCATCACCATTACAACTTTTATCAGCTGGGCATGTAGTTTCCTTTTTCTTCTCATCCCTATGACTGCTTTCGTCAACTCCACATACAGTGTCTTTCGACTTTTCACAAGCAATACATTTTTTGTTAACGTGATATCCCACTTCTTTTGTACTGACACCATAAGTGAATTCGTCAAATTGACATTTGGTATCTTTCAACATTTCACCACCAGTGCAAATCTCCTCAACTAGGCTTCTAGTTTCATTTGTCGCATCTCCACCAGGAGAGATTTCACTCCCTTGAAATCCAATATATTCTGAATTTTTACTACTATAACAGCTTTCAGCCATTTGAAATTTAACATCCTCTGAATGGTTAAGACCATCACTGCCTTCGTTAACTTGACATATAGTACCATTTGTCTTTCCATCACGATTACAACTGTTTTCAACCTGACAGCGAATATCTGCTGACTTTTCATCCTCGCTACAATCGTCACCAATTTGACATTCAGTATTTGTAATTTCTTCGCCAACAGTACATATCTCGTAAACTTGTTGACATACAATATCTTTTAAATTTTCATCATCGCTGCAACTGTCACCAACTTGCAACTCGATAGCTTCTGACTTTTCACAACAAGCACTGCTTTCTTTTTTTTGATATCCAATACGTTGTATCTCTTCATGGCCGTTGTCATTACAGCTTTCGAAAATTTGACTTGCGGTGTCTTTTGACAATTCAGCATTATTGCAGATTTCCTCAACTTGATATCCAATTGGTTTTGGTTTTTCACTACTACCCCATCTGTAGCAAACTTGACAGCCAAAATCTTTAGACTTTTCCTCTCCATTACAGCTTTCGTCAACTTGACAGCCAACATCTTTAAATTTTTCATCACAATTACAGTTTTCGTCAACTTGACAGACATTATCTTTAGACTTTTCATCATCATAACGGCTTTTGCCAACTAGACAGCCAATATCTTTAGACTTTTCATCAGCATAACAGCTATCTTCAACTTGACAGCCATTATTTATAGACTTTTCACCACCATTACAGCTTTCGCCAACTTGACAGCCAATATCTTCAGACTTTTCATCATCATTACGGCTTTTGCCAACTTGACAGCCAATATCTTTAGACTTTTCATCAGCATTACAGTTATCTTCAACTCGACAGCCATTATTTATAGACTTCTCACCACCATTACAGCTTTCGCCAACTTGACAGCCAATATCTTTAGACTTTTCATCACCGTTACAGCTTTCTCTAACTTGACAGCCAATGTCATTGGACTTTTCCTCACCATTAGAGCTTTCGCCAACTTGACAGCCAGTGTCTTTAGACTTTTCATCACCGTTACAGCTTTCGCCAACTTGACAGCCAATGTCTTTAGACTTTTCCTCACCATTAGAGCTTTCGCCAACTTGACAGCCACTGTCATTATAGTTTTCCTCACCATAAGCGCTTTCGCCAACTTGACAGCCATTATCTTTAGGCTTTTCCTCACCATTAGAGCTTTCGCCAACTTGACATCCAATGTCTTTAGACTTGTTATCACCATTACAGATTTCGCCTATTTGACAACCAATATCTGTTGACCTTTTGCCACCATTAACGTTTACATCAACTAGACATCCAGTATGTTTTGACTTTTTGCCTTCATTACAGCTTCCGTCAACTGGACACTCAGCCTTTTCCGACTTTTGGGCACCATTGCAGCTTTCGCCATTTAGAACTTCAATAATTGCTCCTCTGTTAATACCTTGTGTCTCAATTTTACATGTAATACTTTCATCAGCATTGCACGATGAATTCAATGACGTATATCCAACCACAAAACAATCTGAATGGGATGAACTGACTGATTCATGTTCCAAAGAATAATTCGTTGAGGCTTCACTTCCTAGTCTACGTAGGAAGAATGATCCATCGGGAACTACTTTGTGTCTTTGTCTGTTTCTGTTATTGCTTCCTTCAGATATGTTACAATGTCGAACGCAGTGCTTATTGATAATCTGAAATAACTTTTCGTCAATCCTTATAGGAAGGAAATTAGCTGTAGATTCGTCCATTGTTGGCAATGTCAATAAAGACTCTTCTTTTGTTAGGAACGGTATCGTTGCCTTTCTATGGTCTGATGCACTAAGTTTAGCGTTCCTTTCTTTATCTTTTGGTATCATTCGACCCACAGGATTTGCCCCTGTACTACTCGGGGCATGTGTAGGGGGATACCCTTTTCTATCTAAAGAAGTAAAAGAGTGTTCTGATACTGACGGCATGGCGTTATAGTTGTTCTCTTCGGTACATTCCACAGGTGAACAGCTGCTGTGTAACCTGCTGTCGGTTAATTTGTGAAATGTATTTCCTAAATTCGGAGAAGAATACGAACAACAATAATGTTGTAAACTTTGAGAATCTTCAAAACCTTTTGAATAGCACATTTTGTCCGATGCGTGGTTACGTTTTGTTGTATACATTGAGCTAGCTTCCTTACTAAAACTTTCCGGCTTGCAGTAATTGTGATTCCTCGTAATTATATCTAGATCAGTCCTTCTGGTAGGTAAAACTCGAGAAACTTCTACTACGGGTGATTTGAGTTTCGTGTCTTCTTCTTTGCAAGTTAACTCATGTATATCTAACGCAGAGCAGCCTTTACCAAGACTTAAAGTGCTATGAAACATTGCATCGTAATTTTCTATTGCTGTACTTTGTAAAAATAGCATCTTATTTTCATCCTTCTCTTCCAAAATTATTTGACTCTTCTCTGTGCTATGTTCATCTCCAGTTGAAATTTCTTCTTTACAACCCTTCCTCTTCTTTTTCATAACAAGTAAACATAACTTTTTCAATCCAGAAAATTTGGTTCTCAAATTTTCAATATTTTTTTCAAACTTATCTTTCTTTGAATTTTGACTTTTCACATTAATACCTCGTTCTAATGGAGATTCCGACCTATTTTCATTGTGGCTGTTCTGTGATGCATCATTTTCATTCGTAGTGTCGAAATTGTAACACTCTCTTTTTGTGTGTTGGGCATTGCTTTTACGTTTCTTGTTGGTCTTACCGCATAGAAGAAATCCCATTTTCTTAGATTTCCTTTTAACTTTGTCGTTGGAGTGCCATTTTTTATTGTGAAAGTCATCTTTGACATAATGATTGTCATCTGTATCTGTCTGTGATCCAGTAATAGTCATTACTGGAATCTGTAAAGAGAAGAAAAACGTTTGGTTATCCAAAAAGAAGATATTTAAAATAACCAATATCATCAATAGGAAAGGTTAACGAACATTTATTTATAATTTTCAAAGACTATAATATCATATCTAGATATACGACTAAGAACAGTTATAACGTATTCGGCAATGGAAAATGTGTTAGACCCGGTTCATGGTGACAAACCTTTTCTTCAAATTTGGGATAACATTCTTAACACGTGCAACCATTGCAATGCACTTATAAAAGTTATTAATTCATAGCAGGGTTCAGGCAAAGTTTCAATCACCAAGAGGTTCAATGTCCCTTAACGTCCGTCTGGTTGTATCAGGTCTATAATTTTTTTGTATATGAATAGTTAGATTTTTTGCACTTTTGTCAAATGTTCCTAATTTTTGGCCCATCCCTAAAGGTTGAGCCCGTCAATTAAACAAACTGGATCCTTTTCACCTAAGAATTCTTCCTTCCAAGTTTGGATGAAATGGGAGACAAATGTCAGTTACCTTCCCAAAGCTAAATACAGGTGTCGCTGCGCTCACGTGGATCCATGTCGTAGACTGTTTAATTAATATGTATAGCGGTTTCTATATAATATTCTCTTAGAAAACAATCAAAATATTATGCCCAGTTGTTATGCATATTTTTTATAAAACCTATGTTTGAAGCACATGCTCTTTGGTTCATTTAGATTCCCGAAAACATTATTTAAAGAGTTGTATATGTTGTATTTGTAATATAATAAAAAGACAATATGCACTCCTCAATCATGTCAGGAAATTTCAATACTTTTGTAATTGAAAGTTACTGATCACATGTTTTATTTTAATTACGGGTCGTTTACATGTCCATATAATATAATAAAGAAAACAATCTTAATTATGTATGGGATAAAAAGAAGAAAAGAAAACAAGACAGATCGTTAAACATAAAAAATAGATTTGAAACAAAAACCGTAAGAAAAGTTTAATTAATTAGAAAGTATCATCGTCAGTATTGCAAGCTACTTTGTATTTAATATATATCACACAAATTTGTATGACAAATTTATTTTCAGGTAACACAGATCTGAGATCATTCAAAAGAATTGTTATTATATCAAAGATTTTAATCATATCGTTAATACTTACGTGGATATATCAAGGTTCAGGAAAGTAAGTGCTTTATGATAATTATATATATCAACTTTAATTTATACAAAAACCAATAAAAAAGTAGCAACAAGAAGTTGTTTCTTCTTCAAAGCTAGTATTATACTCAATCCTAGTTCAAAAAAAGTATGTGAGATTAAGATTAATATTATATCAGGTCAAAGTTTGTATTAAACAAGATGTCCCAAGGGCCTTAACGGTCACCTGAGTAATCCAAGTCAAACCTTTTTCAAAATGTACTTAATTTTCCCCCTTTTTGGCCCAAATTTGAACTGGCCCTTTTTATTTGCAAACTTGAAGCACCTACTTATGGGAATACTTTCTACTAAATTTGGTCGAAATTAGCCAAGTGGTTATTGAGAAGAAGTCAAAAATGTGACAAATACCTTGCCGACTGAAGCGCCCCAAGTGGTTCGTTTATGCGCAGTTTTTTTTCTATTCGCAAACTTTGTAAATTGATTCAAGAATCATGCATATCAAATATGAATAATAAGAGCATCGGTCTGTGAGAAGATTTTTAAAAAATTACCTAAGTTTACAGCCTTGTTGCCCCCTTATGGGGCCCTATAGGGGCAAGACTCTATTTTATTGGCAAACTTGAAGCAGCTTCCCATGATGGTATTTCCTGCCAAATTTAGTTGAAATTGGCTCAATAGTTCATGAGGTGTCGAAAATGTGAAAAAATACACTATGTCCACTGAAATGCCCCATAGTGGTTCGTTTATGCGCAGATTGTTTTTTGTTTTGTTCGCAAACTTTGTAAACATTGGCCCAGGGATCATGCATATCAAATATGAAAGTAATCAAAGCATCTGTTTTTAAGAAGATTTTTATAAATTTACCTAACTTTACCCTTTTTTGACTCCTTATAGGGCCCCTATGGAGGCCAGCCCCTTTTTATTCGCAAACTTGGAAGTAGCTTCCCATGGTGATAATTCCTGCCAAATTTAGTTGAAATTGGCCAAGTAGTTCTTTCGAAGAAGTCGAAAATGTGAAAAATACCCTATGTCTACTGAAGCGCCCCAAGTAGTTCGTTTATGTACATATTTTTTTCTGTTCGCACACTTTGTAAACATTGGCTTAGGGATCAAACACATCAAATATTTAAGTAATCAGAGCATCGGTTTGTGAGAAGCAGATTTTTAAAAATTAACCTAATGTTACCCCTGTTTGCCCCTTATGTGGCCCCTATGGGAACCAGCCCCTTTTTATTCGCAAACTTGAAGCAGTTTCCCATGGGGGTACTTCCTACCAACTTTGGTTTCAATTGGCCCAGGGATTCTCGAGAAGAAGTCAAAAATGTGAAAAGTTTACCACAACGCACGACGAAAGAACAAAGAACGATCACAACCAATCCTTTGTTTTGTCTGTTTTCAGTCAACAGCTTACTTTTGATCATTTGAGGAAAAGAACACACTGTAATCGATATTGGCTAAATGTTACACAGGTGCCAGTGCATATTGTCACTTGCCTGTATTCCATTCACACCTTCGCGATCGACTGTCCTACATGCTGTTGCATAATCCTACTGATATCAAAGGACGTGTCTAATTTACCTATTTCCTGTAACATTATGTGTGATGTTGAATGCATATCTAATGGTGAGTTAAACCCTTTATTCTGACATCTATTTTAACAAGAGGCCCATGGGGCCTTAACGTCCATCTGGATTGGCAATTGAATAGTTTTGATCCAAGGGTCACTCCTTGACAAAATTGGTTCTCCATGCCAAAAATTACTACAAACCAAAGCATTATGCACTATAGGCCTTCTAATTTATAAGAAGATTTTTGAAATTTTATCAAATTT
>JAUMGZ010164112.1:0-15847 GCA_032359645.1 Pododesmus macrochisma
GGGGTAAAATTAAGTACATTTTCAAAAATAAAAATGAATACTCAGGGGACCGTTAAGGCCCCATGGGCCTCTTGTTAATATTACATGAACCTTTATAGTAGTCCACTGTTCACACAGATAAAAATGTCAGTGCATAAAATTGGATGTTTTCCAAAAATTAAATGAAAAGAATGGATTGAAGTGCATTGTTGTTGTTATTTATATACAGGATGTGTGCAAGAGTTCCTCCTGATGCACCTCATCAGACCTTCCTCAATGTAGCAAAGAGTTTCTTCTCTGATGGCGTTTATAACTGGGGACGTGTTGGATCTCTATTTTACTTTGCATATAGAATGGCCCTTAAGGTATGTATTACATCTATTTCATTAACACATAGGCAATATGTCCCTGCGTGAAATTTTACGTGAAAAGAGCACTAAAGTGAGTCCATGTAAGTAGATGTTCACATGAATTTTGCGTTTAATTTCACATTAAGTTCATTTGAAATATTTCTCCTGTGAAGTTCATGTGAAATATCTCCATGAATTTCATGTTAACTCAAATAGAAAATAGTTTCACCTAAAATCCTTTGACATTTTTCATTCAAGTTGTGTTTTTAAAGTCAATGAACGTGTGAGCAAAAGTTCATGTTAGAACATTTTGCCTAGGTATAATTTTTACATGCTTGTAAATTAAATGTGTCTGCCTTTTTAGTCCATCTGGACCAAATGTCTCTTTAAATTTATTAAATATATTTGTCTTAGTTCACCTGGTGAGAAAGGTCCAAGACACATTTTTGGATCAAAGTTCAGCACTATATATAGTAAAACTTTTTAACTTCTTATATTTTTGACTTTACAAAACCATTTGACTAAATTGTACAGTTTTTGGTACACAGGAAACATACTTGAGCATTTAGAATTAAATATATGGTTGGGTTTGGCACAAAGGGTGTTGACTAGCAGTCAAACAACTTTTAAAAAAAATCTTATTTACCAGATTTTCAAAAATGCTAGCATATTGTAATTTGCTTTTATTTTTACAGGTGTTTTTATTTGCTATGTATTGGCTATTTCCATACAAAGAACAAATTAAAAACACCAGTAAATTATTTTCTTCACATCAGTATAGCATTGAGTACTCAATCACCGTTGTGTAATGGACAATCAGCCAATTCAACACCACATGAATATGTTTCACTCTTAAAAATGTGAAAGTTTTAATCCTGCAAAATTAAATCATTGTACAGTATATATAAACATAGAAACTTTAGGGCATGGAGAACCAAGTCTGTTCAAGGTGCAACCCTTGAGTCAAAATTAGGTTACTTAAGTTCTGTTATGGCCATGTTCAACACTATAGCTAATATAGTACTTTTTCATGTTTTCTACCTTTCTAAAGCCATTGGACAAATTTCACCCACAGGTAGACGATGCTTAAAAAAAATCGGAAATTACCCTATATAACAAGAGGGTATAGGGTAATTTCCGATTTTTTTTACGCGTTATCTACCTGTGTTTAAACCAAACTTTGTAGGAAGCATCCTACAAATAAAGGGATACATATTTGTTAAAATGGTCAAATCTGGTTTGCAAGTGGCACAAGTGTGGACACAATTTGATGTGCTTTCAAAATCTTCTAATAAACTACCAAATGAAACTACAGTGCTGCTGCAACCAGATGGATGTTAAGGCCCAGTTATTATTATGTCAATATGTTACCTTCAACTTATGTCTTCTCAAATTAAATTGATGTCTTCTCCGATTAATTGAGTTGGGCATATAGTCCTCTTGGTGCTTTATGTTAGAACTTTTTTGTAGACCTCTAAATGTCTTGACACAGATATATGCTAATAATTGTTTTAGTCCTGTTGCTGTCTTGACAAGATATATATCAGACAATTATTTCATAATTATATTTTGATTCCATGAATGATAAAAGTTTGTTATGTAATTTCAGGCACTAGATAAGATAAGTCTGATCAGAGCCATTATTAATTGGGTAGTAAACTTTATTATTGATAATGTGGCAGCTTGGATCATAGAAAGAGGAGGCTGGGTAAGTCATCAACAAACATTGCACATACAATGATTAAATCTACCAATGATGAATTATCTTGTACACAATATTATATATAAACTTTAATTTTAAATCTAAGTTTTCATTCAGAAAGATTCAATGGACAGATATGTTTTAACTTACTAACTCTGTTTATTAGAAAAAGAGCTTGCACAGACCTGTCATAAATTGTAATATGATTGTGTCCTATTATGCATAAAGCAACCCAGGTTCATTTACTGTATTAAACCTTTATTTCATTGTTATGTTTGTGTTTAATGTCAAAACTATGTCTATTGGCTCTGTTTCTCTAAAACTTAAATTATTTTTTTGAACATGAGTTATAGATTATATCCTGAATACACAACTTTAAGTAGTTCTAGATACTGAGTAAGGACTAGATAACTCGGACACTTACATTGATTTAAATGGTATCATTATCATTCCTCTTGTTTAAATATTTACATTTTGTTTTTAAAGGAGAGACATATTATTAATGTTGATCGCATTATTACTTATACATTGTTTATATACTTATTACAGGAAGCAATTGTTGAATACTTTGGAACACCAGCCAATCAAGTAGGAGCAGTGTTAGTGCTAGGTTTATTGGTTAGTGCTGGAGTTTACTGCTACAAGGCATGGCATTGACATTGACATTTTCATCAAATTCCATTCATCCTTAATATGTAATTATGTAAACAAAGATTGTAAGAGCACATGTTTCAGTGTTCTGTATAATTTGGGGGTAATTGATAGACATTTTTGATTGATGGATATTTTTAGAATGCCCTATGTGATTGGTGGATATATTTGTTACCTTTTGTATGATTGGTGTATACATTTGTTATGTTCTGTGTGATTGGTGGATATATTTGTTACCTTATATATGATTGGTGTATACATTTGTTATGTTCTGTGTTATTGGTGGATATATTTGTAGTGTTTATTGTAGATGGTGGACATTTCATGTCCTGTGAGGATGATGATGGCATTTATTTGGAATATTCTTCAGTGTAGTTGTAAGTAGAAGTTTAAAGTCCAGAGTGATTGAGGGGTATTCATAATGTGTTGTGTTCACATGTAACTACATGGTATGATTGTTGTGTATTTGTATGTTTAATACAGTTCTCATCCTGAATGCATGTTGAAGACTTGTGATGTTGGGCATGGATTGTAAACATGTTTTATGGTAAATTTACACTAATGTCTTAAAGTGTTCTATCAATCAATTTTAAGGTAACATTATTTAAGGAACTTGACATAAGGAGCACCTTTTCTAGATACATTTTTTTTTTTAAAAATTCATTTACATATTTTGAATATGTTGATATTATGAGTATGTTGATATTAATATTTTACCAAAATATTTTCTCAAAAATAAATTCAAAAAGGTTATTAAAAGAATCTTTAATATACAAAATACATATACAATAGCAAAAAAAATTGTGTTCTTTGATAAATTGTATTAATAATAATTATTCAACTGTTACATAATGAATCATGCACCTATACTTGATGTTTTATGAAGGTTAATTCACCAGCAATGTGAAAGTTTTTCTCATAGAAATGGTTTGCTTTAAATATTTTGCAAATTTCAACTGTCAAGCTTTGGAGGCCTTTGTGATCCGTACATTTGATGAAAAAAGTATTCTTTTTAATTATTGTTTAACAATCAAGTATGAATATGTAAACAGGAGGTCAGCATGATTTGAAAAATGTATACATACTTTGGGTTTTTAGGAAAGTTACAATTTGTTCTTGTTATCAATAGTATACAGTATGTCAGTTTAGTAATTGTAGATACATGTATACAAAAAAAACCCTGATATGAGACCAACAATGTGCATTTTTTCATTCTTTCTTCAATTGTTTTTATAGAATCACATTAATAAGGGTCTTAGTGCATTTATTTTAAACTATATGTGATGTAAATTCACACTTAATGTCATAGTTATTTGTGTATATTATATATGGAGTAATATATCGCCATGACCAATATTACGCACAGGCTACACTGCATACCCAGATAATGTTTATTTAAGCAGTTTAGAAGGTACTGTTTATATATATTGAATTATTTTAATATATAATTTCCCATTGTTTTACATGATGTTTATGTGCCAATATTGACCTTAAAGTTCATATCTAATGTTTTAGGATGTTGTGTGTCTAACCAGTTTTCCATTGTTTACACATCATTAATATGTCATTATTAGACACTGTTACGTGTATACTCTACTATTTACTATATAATAGTTACAAAGATGGAAACAACAATACTAAAGACTCAACATTATGGTATAATATTTTCTGTTTAAAACATAAACTCAGCAGGTCCATCTAGGTAAATATTACATATATATACCCAGTACGCTACTTTTTCTCCTATTACGTGCTGTGTGAGGAGAAAGATATCGTGTTAATCTCATTGATTATATATAATCTAAGAACTCATCAGAGCAGCATCCTCATATAGTAAAAGTATTCCAATATGTTAGTAGGAGACCTTCATATTAGGGTGTCAATCTTAAAATAGTCATTAAAACTACGGTATTGTAACTAAACTTTGAGTAATATCTTCTGGGTTTTTTAGTGTCAGCAAGATTCTTGATGAGTTACATTAACTTGAGCATCAAGAATCATTCTGCCTTTTGTTTATCATGAATCGTTGTTGACATTAAATAATCATTTAATTACCTTGCATGTTTTGGAGGAACTCAAACTCAGTGGTAAAATTTCAAACTTTTCAGGGTATTAGAGTCAGATCATATAAAGAGTATTCAAGTCATGAACACACAATTCACCACATAAAATAGAACATACTTGTTTGTAACATATTTGTCAAATTCATCAAATGCAGTTATGCTTCATACTAAAAAATATATCTAGTGCATCATTTTTATGCTTTATTCTATAGAAAGAAAAAGAGCTACATCATACATTTAAAGTCACAGAGATTTTGTTATTTTGAAATGAAGCCGGTTTCAAAGTTTGTGTTGTTACTGCATATACCTTGATTTATAGACATTCTGTTTTAATTGTCTAACTTAAACTAATATTGCACAAACATGTATATGTAATTGAAGCATATTGACATTGAATATAGTACTTGTTAATTTGTGAATGTAATGTTGTGACTTATATTTATATAGTACAGTAAACATACCATATATAGACACTTTTTACTTTATGTTATATTGGTATCACACAATAGCAGGTTCTTCTGTAACTTTAACATGTATCTGGTGTTCAAAATATGTGGGTGTTTACCTGTTCTGTTTTTATGTATCAATTAAAACAAGTTATGGAATTGATAATTACTTTCACTTTTACTTTTTGTTCTTTAAAAATGTTGTGCCTGAATATTTAGATAAAATGGACCCTGTCAAAGTTTTTCTACTTTTTTTTAACAACATAAGAAGATCTTCATCAAATATTTCTCTGATGATGATAATATTTCTCAACATGCATTATTTCAAACCAGCACAAAAATGGATTCTTTTCTCTTTGTTTGAAGAAACACTTAGTTCAACTTTAATATTATAAATCAAGGTTTATAAAAGTATATGGTTACATGTAGATATGAGTAAGAGAAGTTGACATTTTTATAGCAAGAAAATGTTAAAGGAAGCTGTTTGTCTGATGTTTCGGTAACAAACTTTAATTTTAATGTGTTTAGTATGAATGTACTCATAAACATGTATATATTAATATAGTTAATACCAGTGTGAATTCAAACTCAGGTACCATACTTTACCATCATTATAGTGTAAAACTTGAGTTTTCAGCTTACTTAGGCTTTGAGTAACTATTACCATAGTAAAGCAGTTTTAATTCATGTATGAGTTAGTGTGTCACTAAACCATGGTTGAAGTGTAACATTATCATTTTTATGACATTCATTTTACCAAATTGTTAAAACTATTTACTGCATTGTTACATTGCGACATATATATGATCTGTTATGAGAATGTACGTACCAATGTACTGAACTTGTTTATGTATAGTAATACAACTACCGGTACCCACAAGATGGACCACTGTTGTTGCATTGCTCAACAGTCTTTTCTGTTGTTTTGTATTTTCTAGTGCTATTTGATGTTTTGTATTGTTTCTTCTTTTTCCGGTGACTTTCGTTTTTGTACTTAAACATTCATCTTTGTTAGTAAATGATCTGACATACATCAACTGTATCTGTTTAAATACAAATTGATCATTGAATTGATAGAATTACTTCTGTGACTACATTAAAACAATGGTAAATTATTAGTGATAGAATTCAAAAGAGCTGTATTCTCAAACCAAGTTTTTCCTATACATTTTGGACAAAGCAGGTTTGAGTGTTGTTTGAGATTGAAATTTCATTGCCTTGAAAATATTTATTTAAAGAACCAGTAAAAATGAGTTTAATTAAATGACAAAACAAGCAAAAATGATTTAAATATTTGTAAAATTAATCTAAGAGGAGGTGAAAAAATCATTCAAAATATATTTGAATTGCAGTATACAACCTGGTCAAATGTTAGCCTGGAATTAAAATCTGCATGACAAATTAACGAGTATGAAAATGATGATCTTGTTTGTCTGTAATCAAGGGGAGATAACTACAATGTTCTTGTGTATATTGTTTTTGGTTCAAGATTTACTTGTTCCATCCAAAAACAATTGTACAAAGAAGTAAAAATACTTATTATTTCATTCATCGCTGGGACCATTAAGTTTATATAATTTTTAAGGCGACTTTTATCTTTCTTCTTTAATAGAATACATGTATTTACATTGATGTATAACATTATGTGACTTGAAAAATTCTAAATTTTGATTTCATAAATATTTAATATGTCCGTCTGTCTGACACACACATCTTATGATTTCACGCTAGTTGTGTGTATCTAACTTCTTAAACAGAAAAAGCATAGAAATCTTAAACAAAAGATTGAAATTAAGAAGAAGATAGCAGTTGTAATGGTTGACTGACTTTTCTTTAAATACTTTGTTATTATACTTGTCAGATAAAAAAGAAATAAAAATTTCTAAGTAATTAAGTTAAACATTTCACTTTTATTTTGATATCAAAGCCTTTATGATCAGGACATGTTTTTAAGATTATTAATGTAAAACTACAATTTTACATTTATACTGAAAATGTTTTGAAACCTTGCTGTTTATTTAAAAACATAGTTTCTATCTTGATATTAAAACAATTCTCTACATTGTTTTAGTACTTCTTACCAGATTGTTATTATCTAGTCAGTATAGATAGACATCCATTACATTGTAACCAGAGTGTGTGGTCAGTTGTGATTGACAGACATTAAACAGAAAGTAGAGGAAATACACACTGGGAAGATGTATGGAGTGTTCTAACGTAAATAGTAAGGTGTCTTCATCGTATGTCATAGTTTATAACCAACCAAGTTTTGCTACATTAATTCAAGAGATGCTTTGTAGGGATGAATTAAGCATTAAGAGAGCTTGTGTAAAGATAGGGTTGTTAAGCGCATTTTATTTGTAATTTTTTTTGTAAACAACTTTTATTAATGTGCTACGGTTATGTTTAGTGCAACATCATCATCTTGTGCCAGCCAAGCATTGTCTACCAGTTGGATAGCAAAAATTGTGAAACATTTCTGATTTTGAGTTCTTAATGATAGCCTTATATATGCTTATAGCATTTACTTTATACTATTGTAGAATGTGACTTGTTTACATTTGTATTAAACTTTACATACAAATGCAGCAAAAATAGTATTCACAATGAAAAACCAGTTCTAGAAGTAAATAGCCACATGTATAACATGTCCATGTCTTTATTGCCTCCAGGTTAACATTTATATATTATAAATGCTCATCTTTATGAAATTGTCTTTCATAATAAAATCTCAAAAAAATCAAAATTAAAATTGTTTTGTTTCTTTATATTTAACATGAGCTAAAGGCTCCCGATGGGCTATTGCCATCATTACTTGCATGCTAGGAGCTATGTTTCCTGGAGCTTAGCAGCCCCTGACTTGCAGAGTTATTGCTGATTGTTTATAATCTTTATATAGACCATACAATTTTTCTACTTGGATTATTGAAGTAACAGTTACGGCCCCGTGGGCCTCTTGTTATTTTCATGGTCAAATTCACCAGAACATTGTTATATTTAGCAAAGGTTAAACTCTTCAGAATTGATGTCCTTCATATCCCTGGAACTATTGATTGGATGTCATCTTGGGATAAATTTTGTCATAGCTACTCTAGGTAAATTCCACATAAAAATTACAACTGGCCAATATCAGAAAAATGATATTTCACTTTTACATATTTAATTGACTTTTAGCTCACCAGGCCTGTAGTCCATCAAATTTTTATTAAAAACACATCTCAGAAACAACTGTGCAGATTTTAACCAAATATGACAGGAAACATTAGGGGATGAGGATTAAAGATTGTACAAATAATGTCTCTGACCCCCTCCCCCTCTTCCCCAGGCGACAATAGGGCAGGGCCAAATGGGGTTAATTTGACTTTTGCATATAAAAGACATCTCAGAAACTACTGGGCAGATTTCAAGATTTCAACCAATTTGGCAGGAAGCATCCTTAAGAGATGGGGGTTTAAGATTGTACAATTTAGGTCTCTGGCACCCCTCCACTTCCCAAGAAGACAGGTTGGCAGGACCAATTTATCCCTTTAAACCACTTCTCCTCTGAAACTACTGAGCAGTTTTCGACCAAATTTAGAAGAAACAATTCTTAGGGGATGGGGATTTAGGATTGAACCAATGAAGTCTGTGACTCCCAGGGGACAGGGCCAATGAGGGCTAATTTGTATGCCTTTAAAGGAAATGACAGAAACTACTGGGAAGACTTCAATCAAATTGGGCAGTTAGCATTCTTAGGAGATGGGGGTTTAAGCTTGTACAAAAGAAGTCTCCGAAACACACACACACACACACACACACACCACCCCCATGGGACAGGTGGGCAGGACCAAAAAGGGTTAATTGGACTGTGTGCCTTTAAACGACATCTCCTCAGAATTTACTGGGCAGATTTCAACCAAAGACAGAAAGCATCCTTAGTGGATGGAGATTAGAGATTGAACTAATAAAGTATCTGATTTCCCAGGAAACATGTAGGCATGGTAACAAGTGATTAATTTCCTTAAGCTTTTGAAAAAACATATCAGGAACTACTGGGTTTATTTCAACAAAATTTGGCAAAATGCATCTTCAGATGGAAATGCAAGATTGTAAAAATTAAAATTCTCGCCCAAGGGGAACAGAGGGGTGGTAAATTTCCTTACATGTTGAGTGTTTAACATTCCATTCAAACGTGCTATAGTGTGAGGTCAAGGTCGAAAAGTGAAAGGTCAAGATCATAAAGGTCAATTTCAAAACATTGATAATGCTCTTTCAAAAAGAGACTTGTGCTCCTAGGGCCATTGATTGGCTGAACACATATGATAAATGCATTCATGAAGTAAGGTGGTGCAAGAATATTTCAAAGTTAACCTTTTTAAACGAAGTTTCAAACTTGTGCCCATAGAGTCATTTATTGGGTCATCATCGGATTATTGTCAAAGTCCACAGTCTAACATATTTTCTTTAATGCATACAATTGTGTAAGCACAACATATTTAAGATTTATATTTAATTCACTTCAAAAATGTGTTACTTATGTCAATGATGGAGTTTTTGCTCGATATCTTATGATCTCTTGGTTGGATTCAAACCAAATTCGATGTCTTTTTTCCTATTAGGAAGTACTGAACCCTGTTGATTTGACTTTAGTATATACATGTACTTAATTTGATGGTCACTGTAACTTGGAAAAGGAATGCGGGTATGTACTCGAACTTGTTTCTGCATAATACTGTTAGTTAATTATAAAGGACGGCTATCCAGAGCATCCGACGCTTGAAGCTGTGGTTAAACCGGTTCAGTATTCACTTTTTCCACTGAAAATAGGATCAAAGTCTTGTCGGTATACGATAATAAGAGCGACACGATAGGAACATGCGATCGAATTAAAGTAAAGACATGACTGCAAGCACTGTATAGCTACAGGAAAATACTAATTTTGCCAATAAATATGACATTTTTGAAAAGTTTACAACATTAAGCAAGTCCAAATTTCACGAGGGTCAAGATTATCCAGGCGGTAATCCAACTCCATCCACCACAGGTTAAGCTTCAGGTGCGATGGGCCGTGCGTTTCCTGCGATAAATTTTTCAGAATTTGATTTTAAAAATAAAATGCTTAACTTTAACCAAAATGAAATTTGTCTTTCAAAGTCATCATGGCTTTGAAAATTATCATAGCTGAAAATTGTTGAAATTACTCTTTTTTAAAGTAAACATGGCTTGCAGTATGACAAATTCGTTATAAATCCTGACAGGGAACATGGGACCGTGTACCCTGCCAAGGACTGTATACCTAATTATAACGTTAGGTATCCACAGTTTGAGATACAGTGATTAAAGACTATAACATTACATATTTTCTTTTTATCTGACTTCCTGTTAACAGCTTATCATACTTACCCACTTTACCTTTCCAGAAACTGTTATATACATATAGACACTTTAAAAACGAAGTTTCCAAATGTAAGTTTTATTCAGATATTATCTATATGCATGTCTGTGCATGACAAATGAATATAATCTCGGTCGTCAGACTAATGTACATGAGTAATAAGTAGATACACGTTATGCAATCAAATGTTTATACAGTTTACATAGTTTGTGACAAAATGAAGTGTTGCTCTTATAAATACAGTAAATTAAGAAGCGCTCAAAACAAACCAACGTCTCTTTTAAGTAGCGGGTTTTATTATGGCACCAGACCAACTCTGAGGTGTAGTCTACGGAAACGTTTTTGTGCCTTTAAATGTCACTAAAAAAAAGTAGACATCTTGAGTGATACACGTATTATTAGAATTGCAATATTATATTGATCACAACTTGGAGTGGCATAGCAGGTCACACATGAGGATAATTATTACATGATACGATCGGATACACTCAAAATGAAACGTCATCACACGCAATATTTCATTGATGTGTTAAAATCGCATAACTATAGTGCTGATTTATGCCATCTCGAGTTGTCAACTTATCGAGGCGACAACCTGAGAATTAGTAGTTTTTTAATCTCGACATGTCGTCTCGATAAGTCGACAAGTCGAGATGGCATAAATCAGCCTCCATACAAAAAGAACATATTGATAATGATAGTTTACTTAATGTTTGAATATATATAAAATAAATATGATATATATTTTCAGTGACATAGTCTCACCGCGTACCATAATAAGGATTAAAATCATGATATATTTTATACTAATTAATATTTGGTTATTAATTACATTGTCCTACATTGCGTGACAAGAGGACGGTGTGTTTTATACAAATGTATTCGATATATCTTCATTGAATAATATCAAAGATGACTACAAAATATAATAACTGGCTCTGACTCATCGCTCGCATCGCCCCGTATGGCGTCATCGTAACCACTAACGTCATCAGGGGTTTGGTTAAATTCTATATCCACATCGTTTGAGCTCACATTTTGGCCAGTATCAAAGATGTATTCCGTAACGTCACCTAGATCATCGGAATCCGAGTCAATCGTGGTGACCACGTGACCATTTGTTCCACTGGACACTGCACGTGCAGTGGACTGTCCAAAGTCATACGAGCCCTCGCTAACAGACATGCGCTTTAAGGATTTTTGCATTCCTGACATCCACAGTCTACCACTAGATTTGCTGATCTTATTTCTACCCAAAACCATTTCATTTGTGAGTTCTATCCCTGGAATCCTTGTCTCCTCGCTCGCGTCAGAAGACAGACTGAACGTCTCGGCTGTTTCTAAGTTGCCGTTTCTAGCGGTGATTTTCGTTGTAAAGTTTTTCACTGTTCTGGCACTGAGCTGAGCCTGAAATATTAAATGTTCAAACCGTTATGGACGCATAAAGATATTACAATGTTGCTCACTTTGTTTAAGTCACTCCAACTATTGGTATCGTGATCTAGCTCCTCATTATTATCCACTTCTTTTCAATATTATGTTTCATAATTAGTTCCGAAATATTTAAATTTAATTGTTATTAATTCATTTATTATTGTCATATTCCAATTTACTGGAAGCTAGGAGATGACTTGTATAGGCATGTCTGTTGTCTAATCCATTTGTTACTCTGCATTGCATTTTGACAATAAAATATGTTCAAACAAAGTATTGCTAAAAATGTTGTACAATTCGGAACGACATGGTCGTGTGTGTGAAGGGGGTTTAGCTTAGATCAAAGGACGCCATATATTACATACGTAGCGACCGTCGGGTCTCACTTAGGTCATGCACGTGTTCAAGTCGTGACCCTTAGACTAGAAATGAGTCGACAAGTCGAGATTTAAGATTACTTATTCCCGGGTCATCGCCTCGACAAGCCGAGATTTAAGATACTCATTCTCAGGTTGTCGTCTCGACAAGTCAGCAAGCCAAGAGGGCACAAATCAGCTAACATAGTTCTATCATACCTAGAAGAGTTAAACATTGACATGCATAATCTTGTTGTGAAAGCAACATACTTTTTCGTTGGTTTCTTTGTAACGAGACTGAGTGGGAACTTAGGTTCATTCGAATCTTGGATTTTTATTTCAAGTGTGTGGCTATATAGTTATAAAAACCGTGTGGGCCACAATTACATGATCAGCAGAACAAAGATACCGATATCAACAACAATCACAACATATAAATCATTGCCACAATAAGATGACATCATTGCAGATCAATAATATGTTTAGCTGGGGAAACTGTAGCTCATGTTGGCCTTAACATTTGGACTGGTTGCCACCATAGAAAGCCAAATGAGCTACGGTTCCACAGCCACAATAAGTTATTCAAATACATTTTGTACTGCTTCCTGGCAACTTAGCCTCAACATTGGTCTGCAGTTATGGAAAAGTAAACAAATTTGCACTGTTAATATATTTGCTATGTTGGAATTTGACCTCAAATGAGTAATTTTCAAATGAAACGTCAAACATTGAACAAACTTGAATCTGCATGTCTTTACTATGCTATATATGCATCCGACTTATGTTTTACTAAGACAAGATTTTTTTTAAATGTTTGCCCAGCATGGTGCCCCATGATGACCAAGCTCAACAATTTGAACAAATCTAAATACCCTAACACAAATGATGCCTCCTGTAATGTTTAATTAATGTTAAACCAAGTATAGGCTTGAGGAAGTTCAAAAATGTTAATAAAAGTTACCATATTTACTGCTTGAGACTTTGACCCCAAACCTATTTTGTCTCTAATGTCAAACCTTTTATAAAAAATTATGAATTTATATAGACAAACAGTAAAACCCTGACCCGTCAAATTTACTTGAAGATGTTTTATTTTTTATAAAACGTTCCCCTAGTGATGCCCTCTGACGACTGTGCCCAATAATGTGAACACATATGAGTCCCCTTCTCGTAGAAATATTCCTGTTAAATTTAAGTGTTAAAATGATAAAAGTTAACATATTTGCTATGTTGAACATTGACCCAAAAATGTGTAACAGCAACAATTATTTTCTATAATACAAGATCATGTCTTAGCTAGGGCATGTCGAGAAAAAATGTGTTTATGTGAACAACATGCGTAGAGTGCCTGTGCATATGCCCCATATTTAGTACTCATAAAGGCATCGACATTCTAATTTATTAGTTTATTTTTTTCAATGATGTTTCTTACTATGTTCGGTTCAAATAGGCACAATGATTGTTGAGGAGAAGTCGAAATCGCAATACATTTAAGACGGATAAGCCAGATGGAGTCAAAATTGTAGCATATTCTGTTTGGTCCATGCATCAGGATTGTTGACTGATCGATATACTTACAGGGTGTGTCAGTTTGGTGCCGTTCAGTTTATGTCTTTCGTGGTACAATACTATGGAATCCAGATACGGATACGGCTGATTGTCCATGTAATATAAGTTGTCTTCAAAATTAACTCTGTGGTGCTCTACATACTCGCCAGATCTGTAATTGTTAAACATTTGTAAATTGTAAATACAAAACCATGCTTGTAATTTCGACGATCAACATCGAGTGGTATCTTGCCATTTCTTAAATCAAAACCAAGTGACAAATTTTTTTTTCATTGGGAGTAAAACGTGTCGTCAACAAATGTATGTTATATTGGGACGGTGTCTGTTTTAACCGTGCTAATAGTTCCTTCTTGCTGGAATATCATGATGCAGACAAATACACACAACACTGTCACATTTTTGTTACACCAAATCAACCGCCACTTCTTGTATTAAATAAGTTATGTAAATTCATATCTGTCATCCAAAAAGGAGTATGTGCTTCTCTTGGTTGAAAACTATACTGTATACCCACGCAATGTTTTTATTAATTGTATTGTAAATATGTATTATTATTATTATTATTATTGTTTTGTATTGAATTGTATTGTATTGTACCATCATGTAAATTGCTAACGCCCAGACGCTGACAATCAAGCTTTGTTCAGGTGAGCCATCTTGAAAATCTCCTCAGGAACGGCAAGTGCTGTGAACACGACATTAAAACAGATAGACTCTCGAAAATCTTGCTGTCGCTATTCCTCCGTAATGTCAAATGCTACCAATATGCGACTTGCAATGTTATGGATTCACGAAATTTTCTTTCTTCATTTCTCAAACATTAAAGAATACAGAGACTTGAACTTGACTTGAATGGATTACACTTGATGTGTAGATGTTCCTCGAAATATTCAATTTGATCGCCAGAAGATCCAATGATGGCCACCATGGAGGCAATTATGTCTATATCTCATGAACTAATGAAGCCCTAATATGGAACTTTCGTTTAATTGGTGCGTATACATACTTCTATGCATGAAAGGTTTCAGGAAATAAAGACCCAAAGTGATCTCGTGGCTATCTTGTTAATTCCAAATTGCTAAAACATTCTTCTTGATTTTCAAAGGGAAATAATTGAAAACATCTAAGATCATTTCCATGTGAACATCAAGAGCATAAAATCTCACGAGTATAAAAACACTACGTACATTTGTTATCAGGACAGTAGCAACTTTTGTTTGTTTTGTTTTTATTTTTTTTTTTAAATATTTTGTAAACGATACGCTTTGTGTTAAAATTATAAAGCAGCGATCTGTTTACTATATATAATTATGTTGTAAACAAGCACAGTTATACAGGAGATTGTGATCAATAACAAATTACATATATATTGAGAGCGGAAATTAAGAAAATATTACATTAGCGTATTGATTTAGGCGTCCTCATACCAAAGATAAACGCATTTATGAAGATTAGAAACGCTCATGTTGCATTCCTGTACGCAGTAAAAATCTCGCAATGTCAGCAACGATTTTTATGGGGCTTCAATAGAACATTTCAGTACATATATCTTATATATGTTTACATTAATACATGTCTGAAGTAACAGTTCATGAACAATGTTGTAAATCAAACGTAACACTGGGAACATTCAGTCACTCTCACGTTAAAAAAGTCAACTAATAGACACGAATATCCAGTCACCTCATAAATACATGTAATCAGTAGACAGAGTATGTCATTGTTAGGGTACAAGAGGTACTCACCTTACAGACAGGTATAGTCTGCCACTGTCGTGGTCACGGTACAACTGGTACTCACCTTACAGACAGGTAGAGTCTGTCACTATCGTGGTCACGGTACAACTGGTACTCACCTTACAGACAGGTATAGTCTGCCACTGTCGTGGTCACGGTACAACTGGTACTCACCTTACAGACAGGT
>JAUMGZ010164122.1:0-15844 GCA_032359645.1 Pododesmus macrochisma
AATATTCAATGAATGAAAACAATTTAACGTTAGCAGTTACCGTTAGATAAAATATGAGATTTGTGTCAGTGATGTTCCGTTACAAAACAGTGTATATGTATGTACAAATATAGAAATAATGTTTGTTATAATCAATGGTATCACTAGCATGACATACTATAGACTCATGTTAACCCTCCCCACACCATGACATCAGCTCTCACGTTGTTCGATGTTATGATTAAACAATGATGATAATTTGTTGATTAAAAATGATTTTTCAAATGTAAAATCTTATTTGTATTTTTTCAATTGGCTCCTTAAAGGAAGGATTGTAGCCTTGGGGGAGGGGACAATTCTCCGAAATTTTGCAATTTATCTTGTTTTTCTATGACAAAATTCCCGGCAATGTGTGAGAGAAAAAAAAAGTTTTGCCCCTACCGGTTTCCTTTCGTATTTGATTAATTAATAAAATTTCTGAAATTTGTCAAAAAAGATTTCCCCTTTCAACCTTCTAGAAGGGTTGTGCTCCACCATTTGAGCACTTAACATTTCTTTCTCAAATGTTTGGATGAAATTGTGGGGAAATAAAAAGAAAGCACGTCTGCTTAAATGTTAGACTTCGACCCAACTGAAACAGCTTTTTTTTACCCCAGAGTTACGCCTCAAACCAACTTGATTTACATATGAAGTCAGTAAAATCTAGGACTGCTATTTCATAAGAGATTTTTGTTGTTGAAATGTTGATTTGTAGTGCCCCCTTGAGACAAGTTATATCCTTTGAACAACTTGATCCCTTTCCTTGGTCCAAGGAATGCTTCCTAACAAGTTTGGTTGATAAGAATAAGAAAATATCAAAAGTTAACTAATTGTTTTAGTGTTGACCCCAAAAACGCATACATGTAACCAAATTTGACCGACACCCTGAATTTTTTTTTTATCTCAATGCCCCAAGGTAACTACATATACAAACATGAAACCTTAGGCTTTCTAGTTTATAGGGAGCATATAAATTGTCCCCATTTGCCCCAAGCACGGTCCCTTTAAGACCATACCTTATCGTTTGAAAAGATCTGAATACCCTAGCCTGGGGAAGCTTCCTACTGTTGAAAGTGGTCGAGTGGCTTTGGAAAAGTCAAATACGAACAGTTAACGCCTGAAGACAGAATGGAAAACATTAAAATGGACTTGGTAACAAGAAAAAGCAAACGTAGCAACTCTCATACAAATTGAGAGTAGCTGGTAATATTTTAAGAAAAAGGACATCTGCAGCAGACTGATTTACGATCAAGGAAAACACCAACAAGCGTCAAATGGCATTTTACACCAAAAACAACACCACATAATTTCTTATCAAATATTGGAAGCTGGAGAAGGTTGATGCGACAGTAACTTGTCTGTATACTGCACCTGGTGTTGTTCTGAGTTTCCGCCCTTTGTTTGTTAAAACAAGATCCCAAGCTGCCCGACATTTACTATTGTGTAATTAGTGTTTATTGTTTAGTAAATAAGTATGTTAATTGGCTGTTTTATTGGGGTTTAAGAATCATTTCTATTTCATTTCCGAGACGGTGTCTGCTTGTGACAGTGCGCACCGATTGGGACTGTATGGTGCTGTCTCATCAACATTGACAAACAACTTCGCTCGTTACATTATCCGAACACCGAGACAATCAGTCAACCTCTTACCTCAAAGTCTAAGCGCTTAGCAAAGGAGCGAGGCAACTACATACTTTTAAAGTCTTAGGTACCATGCGGTCGGGGTTCGAACCCACGGACTGATGTACGTGAAGTAAACGCTCTGCCAACCAAGCTATACTTCGGCGTTGGTACAAGTATTTTAATAATTTACTGTCCAACATTTACTATATTGTTTTGTTTTCAAGATTAGACGAGTCAGACATTAACTTTACTAGTATGTATATTTTTTGATGTGACAGTCGCATATTTTTCTTTTTTGCTATTAAGCGTTATATCGTGCCGTTAGTAATATTTATATGCATGTTTTGATTGACCCGGGTCAAACTAATTTTTTCTTTTATTCTGGTAATCGAATCAAGAAACAACATGGACAGATTATTAATTTGTGAAAGCCAAATGAGAGAGATAGAGAGAGAGAGAGAGAGTGTGTGTGGGAAAAAGAAAACTAAAACATTGCGCAGAATTTGAAATGAAATTAATTTAATTAATTTTTTAAAAAACTATCAAATACAATTTTTTAACAACATACGTATCAAAAACAAAATGAATCAAACTAACAACTTTAACATCTGAATAAATACATTTAAATTTAACTCCATGCAATGATTATTTTAAACGGCAGTCCTTGATTATGTTTGTGTTAAATAATTTATGAATTCCCTTCCATATATAAGCTAGTAACAGCAACACATTATTGCCGGTATGGTTCCTTTATACTAAAATAAAGAAATATTTTCAATCCTAATTTTATCATGTTTAAAACCAGATGAATTTTTGAACACATCAGGATTTATATTCAAATCATACAACACAACAGGGCAAAATGGAGTATCGTCGTCTACAGAGTAAATGTCCTGTGGTTGTATTTAAACCTACACAAATGACCAAGGCCGTAGCATGCGGTAGGCAGGTGGCAATTACACATTTTTATTTTATTTGTAAAGACAAATTTAAAATGAATATAATATACAATATTATGTGCGAGACATTTTGATTTTATTTGCTTTGCCCAACCAGTGGTTTTCCCATGCTACGACCCCCTTGGCCACAATACATGTAGCACTTAAGTCTCTTTATATGCTATCAAATCAAATGACTGAATCTAAAACTAAATTCATCAATGAAAAAAAAACTTAGACTTAAATACTGCGTTGTCACCTTTATATATTTCAAATAAAATAACTTTACTGTCTGTTTCGTCCTCCCAGACATATACAACAAGTTCATCATCGTGAAGCGTCTCCTTGATATAGTTCAGCTGAACCATGCGTAATCCGTTTGCCACGTTGTCCTCAAATTGTTTCAAATCCCCTTTCACAGATGCAATATGGGCTGCATCAACACAGAATCTGGCATACGAGGCCCAGTTGGTATGTCTGTAGGCGTCCGTGTCGCTCCAGGCTACCTTGCATTTGTAAGCCGCTGCCTCTTCCGGTCTGGAGAAATTCTCGAATCTTAAAGAAACGTGCCCTTTGGCGGATTCCGCATACTTTTCCCGCCACCAATCGGGTAGAGGTTTAGGTCGTCTGGTTTCCTTGTCAACACTAACGATCTGTGTGATGTTTTTCATCAACAAAACGTTGTCATTCTGAGTAAAGGCTTCTGATATTGAGTTCAATGACGAGCTACCTACATAGCCACCTTTCACGTGAACACGCATGTTGATTTTGCTAATTGACGGATCGTACATTTCTTTAGTGAATGTCAACTCTGATGACACCATGAAAGTAAACCTGTCCTCCGTCATCTTTAAAAAGTCACGGAAAGTTCTCCCGGATTTGTCTAGCCTGTAATGGTGTGCAAAATGTCCGGCAGCTCCCGCCACGTTCATCATGTTCCAAAGCTTTGGCTGACCTTAATACATAAAAAATAAGTTTATCCATACCGTTTTTTAATGTCAATAAGCAAGGGACTAATGGTGACATTAATGCAAAATCACCTCGGTAAATAAGTTAACTTGTTTGATGGCTTGTTATTTTCTCAGGGAATATTCGAGGTAAACTTTTCACCTGAACTTATAGACGGGATTTGAGTGCTGAGATTTATGAACTAACATCTCCGACAAGTAAGTGCATTGTTAGGCACAGTAAAACTATGTAAGTAGGCACACACTGTCATCCATTTAATTTGACCACAGATTTCTTAAAAATCGACGACTTTTTTTACTACAGCCTTCAGCTAGAGGAATTACCCCGAGCCATGTCTTGAGCTGACATCCATAACTCTTAGATTTACCAGTGTGTTCTCAAGGAGCCAATGTTGTGTGTTCGGTTCTTCCGCATTATTTCCGGTTCATAACGTTCTGTCAGTTATTTTGAAGTTATAAACCCGAGAAGACAGTTTCAAACTTACTTGTATTCTTAATTGTGTTTTATGGATACTAAGGCTCTTTCTACTAAACGCTCAGTGTTTTGGGTAGGAGAAAGGACTGGTTGGCTACGTGTCAGGATAATGCGACTGAATGAAATGTGTCAATGTGTCTGCGGCGTGATATTTCAGTGAGACAGCAATATAAAGTCGCCATCAGTGCGCACTGTCACAAGCACATAGTCTCAATATGACCTAGACACGAGTTGAAGGTACAAACAAAGTAAAATGTTTCTATTAAACTGCCGTACACCAGAATTATGGGAAAGATCATTTTAAGGACTTGTTCGGGTGTGATGTTTGTCCTTCATTACCATTGGAATCTGTCCTTTGACTTCATAGCTTTGATTTATCGAAGTCTTGTTTATTCTATAATAATTAATTCATTTTTTCTTGAGCGTCCATTGATGACGGTTGATTCGACGCTAGACCTGGAATGCGGGATGAGATTGTCTCACACAGAGTATTTATTGTTTCCTCCTATAGATATTATATTTATTGATGGCCTGTTTCAGTTTGCAATTTTGTAATGTTAAGATATTTTATCATTGATTTCTAATATGTGATAGAAAAACATATTTACCATTGACGTCATAGTCACTGTATGTCAGGCCTGGGTGCTCCACTACAGCTTCTACATTTTTCTCGTCAATGCTCAGGAATTTGAATGATCTTCCCGCATTGGCGAGTAACTGTTTTCTTATTTGTCTGTAAAACATCAGCGTTAGTGAGTAGATAGTTTGAGTTTATTTTAAGAAAGAAAAATAACAGCATAAATTAGTCACACATTTCTTATTTGTCTGGAAAATAACATCTGAATTATTGAGTAACTGTTTTCTTAAAAAGCATTAGTGAGTAACTGCTTTATGTTTTCTGTACAAATAACGTCATTTAGAATATATAGCGAATAACTGTTTTCTTATTTGCCATGTTTGTTTTTCGTTGAAAAACTCACCCAAAATGTGATATATAAACAGTTATGATATATGTAAACATAAAAATACATATTAACTTGACAGTGCTGATCTCAAACTTGTAACAAAGCTGTTAAAATAAAAAGTGATATACAGTTTCCTTTGAAAAATAGTGGTTAAAACGGAGAAGAACCAACAATAGTCAATATTCAATCGGCCTAAATAAAAACTTTTAAAACATTGTAAAGTCATAACGCTAAGTCACATATTCTGCATGTATCGTAGGCCTATTGAAGGACTCGACACGTTTACAGTCATATCGTACAGCTTTTTCGTCATATTATATATTAACTTAGTGTTTTGGTTTTAGAAATGAACGCTGAGTCTGCTGTTAGGCTTACATTTTTACTATAAGTCTAGAATAAATGAACATTTAGCCACACTGAGTATTGTTTTTCAACCGAAAATATCGAGAAAACCCCTCGGATTTTGGTTTAAAAATTATTTATAGTATGAGAAAACTACTGTTCCGAAAGCTTATTATCCGCAGTTCTAGTACATGTATAAACCATCGTAAACATATAATATTGGGTGTTATTCATCACGTCATAGCGGAACTTAGCAAGTCTACAAAGTCTACAAAGGCACCCTACCTGTATTTTTCCGTTCTCGTCGCTTTGTTCTCAGCCATCTTCAGTAAATTTGTCTTTATCTGAAAACCTTTAATTAAAATTCTCATAGATCGTGCCACCCCAAGTTTATCTTCAGAAACTAAAGTCGAAAGATGTATAACATTACTTTTATAGTGTCATCTCGGCACATTTATTGACCTCCGTATGCCGTATGTGCAGACTTTAACGGTGATTGGACAGTTTTTAACCATCCTTAAAAGTACCGGACGTTTTGTGTAACGCGTTTAATCAGACCTTACCCTGTTTTTGCATTACCGTTAAACTTATAATGTTAACCACATATAACCTATTGCGTGGCTGCATTTATTATATCAAAAGTTAATAACATGTTCTAAATATTTAAAGCCGTCCACGTGTGTAGTCAAGTTGAATTTTTTTGGTTACTTATAAAAAAGTAATCACACGGTCTCCTGAATTTTCATTTTTATTCATGTTTATTTAACTATGCTCCATCCTACTTATAAAACTTTCATAATATATATTTAAGCTACACTTTTTTACATTGTTCTCTAATTTTAGCTCCTTGTTTAACATAAATACATCAATTTTCAAATAAATTCTGTATTTTTAGCAAGTTCAAATTAAAATAAAACTTCTTACACCCTCAAAACGTAGGCTCTGGGCATATAGCGTTTTTATATCTAATTTGTTCCATGTATATCACGAATATCAACTAGAATCTAAACATTGTTTAGATACCTGTAAGATTTAAGTATTAACAAGAGTAGGCTCCCTTGCTATGTGTTTATATTTGTACAATCAGCTGTGACCCGGATAGACTAGTCTTCCGATATAACGAATTCATCATGATACATGCTATAATACAGGGTGTAGTTATGTGAAACATACGGATGTTATTAAAATCGACTATTCTATCAGTGTGAATGTAAATGTTATTGTTAACCGTTAGTAGAACATGTTTCTTGCCTGGAATGAGTAATATAACATGGTCATAGCTATAAATAGTAACAGACACCGGCGAACACATGTGTAAATAAGTGACCATATATACGGCGATGTCTGACTAAGTTTATTTTATATACATGCCAATACTGATATACCATATGCTGATTTACGGATTGAAAACCATTCTTATATTGAACTGACCAGTAAGTACGACCGTGAAGCTGAGATCTTATAACCTATACTAAAATAAGGTAAGCAATTAATGTAAACACGAAGACCTATATGTGTTTACTATGTATTTAACTGGTTCCGTAATATCAGATGTACATGTCACTGGTTGATAAACATGGTATTGGTTTGTTTGTTTGTTTGTTTGTTTGTTTCTTATGGGTTAACGTTCCTTTCAACACACGTTTCGGTCATATCGAAATAGTGTCTGCTTGTGACAGAGGGCGTTGATGGCGATTTTATAGTGCTGTCTCACTGAATATTACACAGTGATATGATACTTCACTCGGTCACATTTTCCTGACACCGAGTCAACCAGTCTTTCTTCTATATAGAAATTCTGAGCGCTTACGAGGGAGCGAGAATTTTACCTTGTTTAACGTTACAGGTGTGAAGCGGTCGGGGATCGAACTTGTGACATTTCTCGCACAAAGCGAATGCTTTAACCACTGTAGTAAGTCATGATATAGGTAGGAAAACAATAAATATACATTGAAAATTCAAACCAGATGAGGTAGCATTTAGAATACAGTCCAAAATTAAGAATTTGAAAATCGAAGAAGTACTTCTATTTAACAGGCGTAACTTTTAAATGATTAAGTCACAGAATGTAGTAAGTATATAGTTACCATACGTTTAATAAACACGGTGTGCGAAAAACTAAACGTAGGGAACTTCATAGACAAAAAAGGTCGGACTCCTACCATCCGGCATGACACAACTTCATCAAACCAAATTAAGGTTTTTATTTGTCGCTTTATAGCAATGTTTTAGCAATATTGCGACAAAGATTAAGGTAGTGCTAGCTAGTGATATAACAGGGCGAGAAGCAATATTAACAGGAACATACAGGAACGTAGAGCAATACAGATAGTTCATGGCTGCAGGAAGGAGGGTAAATTCGTGCAATGTCGTACCGCCTACTCATCTCGAATGTTACAGAGGATTCTTAACGTATATGTTTGGAGTAAATTCTATATACACTAGTATGAAAAACCTTAGCGTACCCTCCGAATGACTGTAGATCTTTGTCTGGCCTATATCCTCCAACCTGTCAAACTTGTACATGTACCAGAAGATAAGCAGCTCCATTCATAATAGTTTTTAAAATCGGCAATGCTTTATAAATCCTTAACCTGATAAGGTGTCAAGCACTAGGTAGAATAGGCCGATATTCCTCTGCCGCTCGAACGAATGCCGTTTTCTGATATATGTTTGTTTTATCGTATTTTTCTATCGTTTTGGTCACTTTAACGCGACGAGTGGAGGAAAATCGTCCAACTTTCGGCCATTTTCATTTCGATCCAGAAATCTTCGTTCATTGGCCGTTTCCTTATTTGGAACACGAGGTCAGTCCATATACGATATGTGATTATTTTCTGGCGGATTCTAGTCAATAAATGTTACAGTGAGTGATATATCAAGTAACAGTTTTGTATTCCTAAGCAAATGGAAGAAATCGTGCGGTTCCTTTTTGGCGGCAGTAGAGGTTAGTGTACTCTGCCCCTACAACGAATATATCCTTTCGAGGGGCAGAGGAATCTCGGCCTATAGGTAAATGTAGAAGGGAAACTGTGTAGAGATCGGGAAAATAATGCTATATCATAATAAGATGATTTGGACCGATACAATGTATCTGTAACAAACAATGTCTGAACACTATATATGTGTGATGTAAAAAACCAAAAGAAAAACCACTACGACTTGAAAAGAAATTAAGTTGTAACAGAAACGAGAAGAATAAAAAGAATATCCGGGATAGGACAGTCATAACCGCCATATTTACTATGTATATATTTATAAATTATGTATCTGATATTATTGGAGCGTGGTGATTTTACAAAGTTAAGATATAAAGGAATGTAAATTGTGTTTAAGTGCGTTACTTATGTTTTATTTATATGTCCAGGATGCATATGCGAATGTGACAGAGACGTGTTAAAAGATAGTTAAATACCCATAAGGCTATTTAAATATGGCTGAGAATCAGAGTTCTTCATCCGATCAACAAGCCACATTGAAAAGTTCAAAAGAGGTAGCAGGTGTGATACCACCTCACAATGTGATACCATTTCCTCCACCCGTGCCCCCGTTAGCTTCAAACCCAGGACCAAGTAGTGGCAAAGCTACACGTACTTTAAAGCTTCGCAAAAAGGCTGGAAATGAGAATAACAGTAACTGCAATTACCAAGATTCGACAAACAGGACGGCTCTTCACTTTGAAATAGAAATCAATAAAAAGTTTGAAGAAAGTGAATCATTGAACAAATCCGACCCTTTGTTACAAATACCCAATGATGAATCTGATATTTTTAAAGCCGTTCGATACGATGACTTGGACATGCTTAGTCGTTTATTACGGCAAGGAGTAAACATTAACTTTGTACATGGAGGTATATATTATTTTTTAATTGTTTAATTTTTTTGTTGGAACTATTTTAATTGTGTAAATCTTAAATGAAATGAATATTCAGTATTACATGAATGGCAGAAGCTAAAATTGTTTTATTTATGAGTGACATTTTTCTTAAATTGTTGTAGAGGGAACTTAAGCATTTGAACATACAAACATATGCCGATAGTTATTTTCAATTGAAAGCAATGAAAAGAAAAAAATGAAAAAAGGAATATATAAAATAAATTAATAATAAAAAAACAAAACCAGAAAAATACATTAGAAATTAGTAAATAAGATGACATAATTATTTCTTTTCAAAGCAGTAATCAGGATATTTTCAATATAGTTATTTTAAATCTAGATAAATTTACGTTTAATAAGCTTTTCGTAATACACTGAGTATAATTTGATTTAAAAGGAAAGGAGGAATATGTAAAAATAAACCATTTTTAATCAATGTGTTATGGTCTTTACCTTGAGGATCCTATTTTCTGCATCACAAGTTCTATAAAATGAATTTACATAACTACATACATTTTTATAGGTGAAATGTGCAGTGTACGATGTCGGTCTTTACAACAACACATAATGATGACGAGGTACACACCTCTACACATGGCAGTTCTTTTTAGTGAAATGAAGGTAAACGTTTTTACAAAATAAGTTAGACAAAAAAACGTGTTACGCAGTTACCGTTAGATATAATATTTAAGGATTGAATATTACTCGGATCAAGTTTATAGTGTTATGAATTGATTTGCTCATGAGACAAATTGAATGAGCTTTGAAGAAATTCATGTTAAGTTTGTCTCCAAAGCAACTCAATTCTTAACACTATAAACTTTATTCTAGAAATATTCAATCTTTATATTTCTATAATCTATTTGAAGGTCTACATTGAAATACGATTGATTGACAGTAAACGTATCGCTTGGTTACGTTCATTGAAGGGAACAGCTTGAAATACCATCATGTGAAATAAGTGAAAGATTTCCAAATTCAAATATTCGTACGCCAGGGCCTAGTTAATATCACGTGATTTACTATAGTTCACGAGGAAATTAATATTGTAAGACTTACTTGTGTCAGTAAGTCCAATTTGAGTACAAAAAGAAATATAAGAGATTTGGTTCTTCTTTGTCACATTGAAGAATTGCTTCTTGCATATTTATTAAGAAATAATTTTACATCATGATCTGGGATAATGGTATCGCCTCTATTTGTCCAATGGACACATACTTTTTTTTTCTATTTAATAAGTTTTGTTGCAGGAATATGATTATTGTATGATCTGGATGTATATATCCTGTATAACATTTTTTTATTTTATGTTGTAGACTATACAATTTCTTGTTAATAATGGAGCAGATATAAATGCTTGCGACAAGAATAACAGAACTCCATTACACTACGTAGTTAATGCTGGCAGACGTGACGTTGTCGACTACTTGATCAAGAAAGGTGAGATTTATAATAATAAAGAGGGCTTCATTTTTATCATTAACCATTTATGTAAGTTCTTTATATGTGGAAGGGGGCGACTAAGGGACAAAACATCCTACACCAAGTATGAGGAGAAGTGTGACAAAGATCAGTGACGATGGTTCCTGGCTGATTTACTTGTGGTTTTTCCATGTGAAATTACCACGTGCTTAACAGTTATCAGTAGTTTGATATTATGTAACTAAAGTAGTAAATACGTAAAACCAAGATGATATTCTAAAGCCGCAAGTCCATGGACACGGGCAAACAAAAGGAAAACATAGGACGCACAGAGAAATACCAAGACGATATTCTAAAGCCGTTAATCCATGGACATGGGCAAACAAAAGGAAAACGTAGGACGCACACAGAAAAAAATAACCGATTATACATTTATTGACCAAAAGAGGAAACGTCACTAAATTCTATTAAAAAACTAGAAGCGAAACTTGGCTCTCGCGATACTGTAAGCGTTTTCTGCTAGACATGTGTCACCAACCGTGATGCTTCCGTGTCATTCTGGTGTATGGCAACCCTTTCCACAGATAAAAAGAAGCATATGTCACCATAAGAATATGTCACTTCTATAGTGACGAAAGAGCAAAGGAGAAAACCATTACCAGAGTTGGAGTAGAAGCAGCAACATTACCATGAAAGCGGACATCTGTATGACATTCCATCTTATTTGATTTCGACCATGTGTAATATTCAGTCGAAAATGTACTGCTGAGGTTTGCTAAAAAATATGTTTTGAAAGTGTTGCTGAATCATTCTATTTATATTTGATTGTTTTAGGTGTAAACTTGAATGTCCAGTCAGCAAGTTTAAAGACACCATTGATGTTGGCTGCACAAAGGTTTGATTCAGACGTTTTACAAATGCTAGTTGATGCAGGGGCTGATCTAGATCTACAAGATGAGAAAGGCACTTCAGCATTACACATCGCAATATTTAAGAGGCCAAGTACCCAATCAAGCATCACATCTCTGATCAAAGGTATGTTAAGAAAACGAAATGATAGGTTTGGATTTGATTTAAAAGCAGCAAAGTAATTGTTCTAATAGAAATACAAACTCGCAAACTGAAATTGTTCTAACTAAATGTGATATCAACAAGAGACATATAACCTTTTGTGTCGTCGTTCAAGATTCCATTCCAAGCTACTTATCAACCGTAATCAACGAATGATCTAGAGAAAATGAACATACTCGACCTAGAAAAATATATAGGCTAGAGAGACACGGGGGAGGGGAGGTAATCTCGATGTTTATGACAAATACTTCACCAAAGTGATACTATTGACAATTAAGGGTACACGCAGTCAGAATAGGAATATGAGCAAAGCAAGATAAAGGTGATTCTTCAGACTGTGAAAGACACATGTGTAGCAGGAACCGCTTACCATATCGCGAGCAACCTGGTTTCGCTTCTAGTTTTTAAATAAAAGTTCGTGATGTTTCCATATTTAGTTAATAAACGTATACTTGGTTAATTGTTATTTGTGTGTCCAACGTTTTCCCATTGTTTACCAATGTCCATGGACTTACGGCTTTAGAATATCGTCTTGGTGTTTCGAATGTATTACTTTAATAAATAACAAAGCAGCGAGTCAGTGAGAGAGGCAGTTAGGGAGCCAAACCCCAAACACAATGACACTGTCAAACCAGTAACATAAATATTTGTGCATATCATACATGAGTAGTTGCCAATGAAACATGACTAACTGACTATAAAATAATAATAAAAAGAGTCGACAGTCAAGTACAATTATACCAAAGATTTAAAGTAAGTGGTATAGTAACAAACTTGTCTATAATTTGATTTTTTTTTAATATCATGAAAAAGGTACATGAAAAGGCGGGTTAAAGGAACATTTTACACATTTAACAGACATCTAAAATATAACCGTTATGACAATGAATGGGAAGGGGAGGAGATATCTTTTAGCAAGAACGCCAAAATATCACAGTGACTGTAAAAATATGAAGTTAAAGTAATGATTTTAAAATTATACCTTTACCGACCATAAATAACATGTCTCTGGAAAAGGAGAGAGCAGGCTCGCTAGGTCACAGCCAAACGATTATTTGCACGTTGTTCTTGTCATTATATAAACTTTTGCAGTCCAAAGTGTATAATACATCTTAACATTGCGGGTATAGCTTACATATATGCATTTCAATCACGATACATATGAGCATCTTTTTGAAATCTAATGAGTTAGAGCAAAAACACAATCTTTGTGGTCTGAAATAAATGAAAGCTGAATTTAATTATGCACTTTTTGCATTTTCAAACGCATTGTATTTATTATACTGTGAAAATCATTTGTATAGGTGGCGCTAATGTTGACATACAGAATAAGAAAATGGCCACACCGTTGATGATGGCAGTACCAGCTCGGCATACATCGGCTATTGAACAACTATTGGAGGCCGGAGCTGACGTCAACCACGTATGAATTTACTTTCTTCCGTTTGTCTGAAATACATGTTGACACTTTGCCGTGGTTGGGAGGTTTGAGGTCCTTGATGACCTTGAAAACTATGCTAGATGGGGCTCATATATAGGAATAACAGAATAGCTAGGGTCACCATAGTCCGACATGATGAGTGGAGGAAAATCGTCCAACATTCGGCCATTTTCAATTCAATCCAGGTCAATTTCATATATGGTAAATAGCGTACTAGTTTTCCCATATATGGAGTGACCTCTTGATGCAAATATGGAAATGACCAATGAACGGAGATTTCTTGATTAAAATAAAAATGGCCGAATGTTGGACGATTTCTCTCCACTCGTCGCGTTTAAGTGACCAAAACGATAGAAAAATACGATAATGTGATTATTTTTTGGCGGATTCTAGTAAAGAAATGTTCCGGTGAGTGATATATCAAGTGACAGTTTTGTATTCCTAAGCAAAAGGGGCAGACATACAGAGGAGCAATATTTACAGAAGTTTTTTAATAGGGATATGGTAGGGAGGTAATAAACTAAAGTAAAAAGTTTTTATAACCTCTGTAATCTGCATTCTAATTAGAATTCTGATTACGTTGTCTTTGAGGATTGCTAAGTATCATAGCTCTTTGGCATATGTTTATCTGGATTTCTCTATCACATCTACATAGCTTATATTTTTCTCATCGTACATAGCGTTATTTGACTCACTACTACATTTATAACATCTTCGTGTTTGCTTATTTTTAGACTGATAACAAAAAGAAAACACCGTTGCACTTTGCAATGGAATTGAACAAAAGTGCAGATGTGTCAATGCTGCTATTAAGAAAGGGAGCCGATATCAACGCCGTTGATTGTTATGGTACGTACTAGGTTATTCAATAAATAATTAAAGAAGAAGAATTTATTTTTTTTATTTATAAAGAATTGAATTAGTTTTTTTAATATATATATTCTTTTGGTATAACTTTCTTTACAACTACCAACGATTTTCTAAATGGGCTAATTAAGTGCAAATTACACGTGTACCCGGATTTGCTTCTAGTATTTAAGAAAAAAAAGAAGGGGCTATCTCCCAAGGGGGTTGAGGGGCGGGGCCATATGGGGTCAAAGAGTGCAATCATACTTTTGACTTCTCCTCAGAAACCGTCAGTTAGATTTTGATGAAACTTGGTGGTAATCATTAGCCTATGGTGGGGATCAGAATTTATTCCAAGAAAGGCTGACTCCCCAGGGGGCTGAAGGGCGGGGCCATTTTGGGTCAAAGAGTGCAAATCATACTTTCGACTTCTCCTCAGAAACCGCCAGTTAGATTTTGATGAAACTTGGTGGTAACCATCAGCCTATGGTGGGGATCAGAATTTGTACTCAAGTAAGGGCTGACTCCCCAGGGGGCTGAGGGGAGGAGCCATATGGGGTCAAAGAGTGCAAATCATACTTTCGACTTCTCAAAAACCGTCAGTTAGATTTTTATGAAACTTGGTGGTAATCATCAGCCTATGGTGGGGATCAGAATTTATACTCAAGAAAGGACTGACTCCTTCTGCGACTGAGGGGCGGGGCCATAAGGGGTCAAGTAGTGCAAAACCTTCAAAAGACATTTCTTCTGAAACGATCGGGTGGATTTTGACCAACCCTATACAAAATGATGTTTAAATGATGAGGATAAAAAAATTTACTCGATAAGGGGCCAACAAAATATAGTCTTATAGCCTATCAAATCAAGCATAATCTTGAGTACTACATTTTACAGCAAATTATTTTAGCATACGGTGATCAGGGAGGGGGTCGGGACATTTTAGGGGGTAAGGGGTAAAATAACTTTTTCTAAGCTGTTTCAGATAGGAACTTGAAACTTTGGAACATAGTAGATGTTTTGGGGGAAGTGTACAATACTTTCAGATTTTTGATTTGACCCCTAGGGGCTAGGCCAGAAGGGGTGGGGTCATGGGGGTCAATTTTATATATAGTCTTATAGTATATCAATCAAACATTATCATGGGTGCTTTACATTTTAGAGTAAATTATTTTCATATACAGTGACCGGGAAGGTGAGTTGGGGGCACTTTAGGCGGTAAGGGGTAACAATAACTCTTTCTAAACTGTTTCAAATAGGAACTTGAAACTTTGGAACATAGTAGATGTATGTATTGGGAAGTGAATCACACTTTTGGATTTTTGGTTTTACCTCTAGGGGCCGGGCGAGAAGGGCTGGGGTTATGGGGTCACATTTTTTCCCTTAATATAGTGTTATAGCATATAAAATTAAACATAATCGTGAGCTCTACATTTTACATGAAATTACTTTAGCATAATATTATGGTGATCAGGGTGGCGGGATAGGGGTAACAGGGGAATAAGGATCAAGCAATTTGCGTGGAAATATGCAATGACGTGCCATCGACAATGTAGTTCTAGTTTATACTTGAGAATGGGCTTGAACACCAGGGGTCTGAGGTGTGGGGGTCATAAGTGGTCACGGAGTGCAAAACCTTCAAACGACATCTCTGAAACTTATCAATGGATTTTGACTAACCTTTTACAAAGCGATGCTTAGATGGTTTGTTTGTTTGTTTGTTTGTTTCATTGGGGTTTAACGTCCCTTTAACATCTAAGGTCATATCGAGACGGTGCCTGCTGGTGACAGTGCGCACTGATGGCGACTTTATAGTGCTGTCTCACTGAAATATCACGCCGCAGACACATTGACGTGATAT
>JAUMGZ010164133.1:0-15843 GCA_032359645.1 Pododesmus macrochisma
TAATCAATGTAAGTTTTAATGTGAAAAACAAACTAAACTATAGAACTATAATTATTTGTCATTAATAGAAAGACACCCACTTATGGTATGTAATATCAGAGTAAATTGATGTAACAATTTTACGAAAATGTTAAAATATTCTCAATTCGACCAATGCTTATTAAGTATTTGTATGGTGTATTGAGCGGTAATATAATAGAACGGGTCAAATGGTTTTTTCTTCTGTCTTATCGTAAATTTTAGAACAAGATACCATATTACCGTGCTTGCCAATTAACAACTTTAAGATATGAAAATGTAGCAATGTAAGTGTTTTATACGCCAATGGCATAATACATGTATGCCAGTTTTATGTACATAATATTCAACTTACCAATAGTTATTTAGCATGTTTTATGTGTAGATTATGTACTCTATTGATATATTTATCTTGTGTGTAACGTTGAGATATATTGATGAGCTTGTAGCTTAAAGTAAATAAATGAATTTAATTGTAAAAAAATAACTGAAATTCTAGAAAACCAAGCCATACCACACATAAGAATGAAATCATATTACTATGACGACCATCTTGATGGTATTTAGGATAACCAAAAATAGTATTAAAATGTATGCCATATGCGTTTTTGTTATTGATTTTGGATGATCTAAAACATTGATAATATAAAAAAAATCATGCTAAACGTAGTTTCCATGACAAGGTTTATGTTTTCTCCGCATTACATATTGAAAAATATTATATTTCATTGCTGACGCAAATACAAACATGAATAACACAAAGAAGTGGGTCATTTCCGTTTGTGATCTGCCGACTCGCAGTTTTACGTACATGTACGTTAGCCGAAATGAGAGTTAAGAGGATGCGGACATTATAACGAGTGCATACTTCAGTCGGTGAAAATGTGAATGAAGTAATTTGACCAAATATGGTTAATATGAGCAATGCTGCGTTCTCTGCGCATCGCTTTACAAGCGCGTGACCTGCTCGTGAGTGATGGCATGGCAGACGATCGCTGGAGCAGCACGAAGATGGTGCAGACGTCAATTTCCGTTTTGTGTGAAAAAAATTCCTTTTTAAAAGATGGTGGGAAATAACGATGCCAATTCACGGTAAGCTAAATATTCTTTATGCTTTTCTAAATTCTATTTTGAATAAAATCTACACTATATAAAAACCATATCGGATGTTTAAGATTATACTCGGAGCTTGTAGACTCGATCGATATTGCTGAATGCGCGCCGCCCTAAATCTAGGAGAAAACGATACAGACAGTCCTGGCTTTGTTATATTAACAATATAAATCGTGTTCACATTGTCCTTTTCTTTTCTATGTACTGTGAAACTATCAAACCGTGAAACGCTGTTCTAAATTTTGCCTATTAAGATATGCATTAAAGGTCAAATTCCGTCACTTCTGAATGCATTAAGGCTAGTTTAACTATGCATTTACATGGTACGTTCGTATAACAGTCTATGTAAAGGATGAGTTCATTCCGTGGTGCAATGCATTTAAATTACAATAGTATTCCTTAAATCACATGCAAATTTGAAAGAGTAGTTTTGGTTAAGTCTGTGTGAAAGGATGACGCGTTTGTACCCTGAACACACTGTATTGTAATGCATTTAAAATTACAATGGTATTCCTTGAATCACTTGCAAACTTGAAAGAGTTTGGTTTTCCAATTTTATTTTGAAATGCTTCACTGTGTTGCGTAATCTTTCGTCTCTTTTCAGTGCATGTTAATTTGTCTTAATGTATGCGTTTAGTAATTTTCTTCCTCCTCGAGTCATTTTTACATGTATACTTAACCTTGTTTTGCCTAGTTTAACTGGTGCATACTTGGTCTATATTTTCAAGTGAACATAGGTTTCAAACTCATAACATTCGTAGCATTTCGTACCCGCAAACACTATTTTTATTGCTACTTTGTGGTCTAGTTACATCCAATATTGTTCTTACATTTGTGTTCGATAAAAAAAGAGAACGTTGACGGTAGACTGGTTCACTCCCTTAGTTATCTTGCTCCGCCAGGGCCGCGCTTCGTAATATAAAGATTAAGTGGAGGGAACTGAGGAGGGAACTAGTCTACGTTGACGGTGTGTGATCCAGATCCCGACTGTTTCGGAAGTTCGTGCAACTTTTATACTTGTTTTGAGACCTCTTGGCAGTGATGGTTGCGTTGAAGTTAGCTTTCGACTGTCAGCTGAGTTGAACATGTCTTTCACAATACAGCTATACAGTGAGCACTTACTAGGAACTCGACCTTAAAATCATACTTCGAAGCGTCCAATGGCCAATGGTGACTTTGTTGGGTCAGATCTCAACTTCCTTGCTAGTGATCACTGTATAGCTATATTGTGAAAGCCCGTCGTTTAAACCATAGTTATCAAACCCGCTTTGTTACCCGTCAGTAATCGCTGTTGGGCCGAGACCATAATTAATTCTACTATATAAGGCTACCAAAATTGCCATAATAAAACTTGAATAACTTCATTATCGACGTATGCTGGCTTCTGAAAATTGAGAATATGTTAGATCTATCTTTGGTTAACAGAAATTTGACAATCTTGATATAGATTAGCCGTTAAGAATTTCCCGTAAAATTCCAATTTCTATTAGCAGCATAGTAAACAATATAAATTCTTAAATTCTCTATAGATTGAAAGAAAACACACACACTTCCAAATAAAGTTTATTACTTAACTTAACACCCAATGACATAAATTACAATAAGTTCTAAAGTCCGATATTTGAATTTCTGTAGGTACTACATTCGTCTACTACGGTCAGAGGTCGATCTAGCTGTGGTCACGACCCTATTGTTAGGCCTAGGTCTCAGTTTCCGGTTATGTTTACGGTGTACAGATGTTACATGAATGTAAGTCAGTGATGGTCGTACTTAGCGACTTTCCCGCCATCTGATTATAAGTTTTCACTTAACATATTTGTATCTAACTTTTCTGTACAAGATTTACGATTATAAAGCGTGTCATAGATCTAGTGATTGTACCAGTAATAAACTTAAAACAGTTGATTAAATATTAGATCTGAACATATGTGCATTTACGTGCAAACAGTTCAAGAGACTGGCAAAACTACATCATTTCGGATTACCTATTTACAAGCAAAGCTATTCATTCGAATTATCTCCCCTTTAAAGCCCTACTATTGATGCGTGTCTCTCTGTACGGACAATGACAACTAACCTTTTTTAATAATGGGAGAATGAAAGAGATATTGTGAAATATAGTGTATGTATGTTGAATGATGAACCGTCCTGATAACTTTGCAATACGTATCCTTACTAGCAAGGCACAATGTATACACATATACTTACATAGCCCAACTACCATTTACGATTCCCAATAGACTGGTTACCTCCCCTGATATGCTGCGCAATAAAGTTAGTATGACACAACTGGGAACCCGTTTAGATTCCCAACTACCATTTGCGATTTGTGCTACTGATTTAAATATCAAAAGTTCCATTTTATTTAGTGTTTAAATTCATACACCAACTTGTGTATTTACTGTAAAATGCGCCATCACGTTAAAATATGTATATTAATATTTTTTTACTTTATATAACAAGGAGAGGGATATATAAGTTGGCAAAACTTGTTCCCAATCCTTTTGCTGTACCTTTAACTAATCTATTACTTTGAATGTTCAAATGGCAAACATATATTTTAAACTACACTAACATATCAGTAGAAAAGATGTTCAACAGTGTAAATCATGTATCCTAAATGTTCGAAAATAACGAAATCATTTTAGCTCAATCAACGACGGCCAATTAAAAGATTTCACAAAATTTGTATATTTTATGGCAAAAGCAGAGCCTTGAAATATTTAGCTTGAATCGTAAAATGACTTTGTATTTTTATGCAATCCATGTATCGTTGTTTGTAAGCACATGTACTTATAAGGGTACAAGAAAAAGAACCGCATACATGTTTCTGAGCAAGTTTGATTTATTGTCAGTCTAAGGTGGAATGCATGTTTTCTATTTTAAAGGCTTGGCTTTCGCCTCGTCTTAACACACATACCATAACTCGACTGAGATATTGAATTATATCCTTGACAGACACCGGTGCAATAATATACTAGTCCGTCCATATTAACAGTTTAACGATATTGTATTGTAGTTTATTTCAGATTCTGTCTTTCAAAAAAACTATATTTAACTGAAAGAAAATTATACTATGAATGAGAATAAATTTGAATCATAACAACCGATTTATTGATAATCGTCCAATACAATTCGTATTGACACAACATCAGTAAAAACATATGGACACCACGCATGGGATGGTTAATGTATTGCGCACTATTTTGCGTAAATGACAGATTATTTCCGAGTAGAAACAATCACGCGCTTAAATTTGCATAGTTGGAGGATTCGTCCAATCGTCTGCATGTTTTACCGACAGTGCCGAAACGAAAATAAATAAATTTGCATACAAGAAATGAAAACCTTGCACAGTATTGCTATGGCTTCGTGTGTCTATAATAGTTAATGTAGCTAACTATAATTGGATCCATTTCGCATATAAATACGCGTCATAAATATAAATATTATGCAATGTACGCTCCCATGAGATGACTTTGAAATGAAGATCTACGCCTTAAAAACTGAGATCATTAATATATATTGATTCGTGGCAATAGGAGAAATCATTTCACGACACTTGTCTAGTTCCGCAGTTAATTGTATATATCTATATTTACTGTCACGATCGACTACGTAAGCATTCAAATACCATGAATAGATGTGTAATAACAGACTTGCTTAGCAACATGCAGTGTGAATACGTGGAAATACATTAATTGTAAGAATATTGTTTGTTTGCATTCATTAACCGCATAACAACACAATTTTAACGCGTTTTATATAATTAGGTACGGTGTAAAGGTTGTATGATTGGATTGCCAAACCGAAAGAGGAAGTACATACCTAGTTTTAAAACCAATGCACGGAGACAGTATCATTATTTATGTTCTGTAAATTCATTAATCTTGACTGATGAATATGTTATGTATTATATTAACGTAACAGTGCATACTTTCTATATTAATGTATTTCAAAGAAGGCATTTATCCATTTTATTTATTATCATTGAGACACATGTACCCATTTTTCTATATTTCAGGAAACCAGCTACCTATTTCATTTTTATACTATCACATTGTACATACACCTACTGTGTGTATATGGTTTTATTATGAAATGTCAATTTGTATTTATTTATAAGTAATATATTTTACATATTTTCAGCATTAGTTACAAGGAAATACGTCAGTTTAATACTAATCTATGTCAGCATACTTGTATAGACATTATTTTGCCAAAAGTATGCCTTCATTTATTTTGTCTTCAAATTCACTCTTTTTTTCATAAAATCCCATTTAAAATCTTTAAATGCTGACAACCTATATTTCTTTTGTGGCAGAAAATTGCCTGTACATAAAAGTAATAAAACCACAAAATTTGAAGAAATTCTATCGCGAAATATTGACACTGGTCTATTACCTTATATACTTAAGGAGGCGCAACAGTTTTTTCGAGAAAAAAATATAACCTATGTGAAAAATATTTTTTCAAAAGATGTGAGAGCGCGAGTCGGAATCGAACCCAAATCTTACTTGTCTCATGGCACCAAGGAAGTATTTAAAAAGGGAAGTACTTATTGTATTTTTGAAGATGTTTCTTTATCACAATATAAAACAACACGGGGTTATGACGTAGTGATGAAAAACCTCAAGTATGAAACTTGAACACCATTTAATTATATTTATTCAGCTTTTTTTATTGTGTCTTTTAATTCTTGATTGCTATTAAAGTTTGGTTAAAATTGTTAGCATTAAGTTGGCATCATCAGTATAGGGTTTGAATGGTCAATATATACCAGGAAAAAGTTATTGTTTCCCGAGTTTACCATTGTTTAACAATCCTATGGTTTGTCTTGTTCTTATCCACCTTTATTTAATTCAGAAATAGACTGGTTACGCCCCTGTTTGGCTATGCATAATAATGTGTATCACACAGCCCGTATACTCCGGAAATGTCGTCTTTGGTAGCTACTTGTGCCGTTTTACTTGCATAATGTTTTCTCCACTTGCTTGATTTTTGTCCACCAAAAATCCTCTTTATATTCATTTACAGCTACATGTGAAATCATTGCGTTCAAAAAGTTTAAAAAAAAAACCAAACCATATACGTCTGTCAATTGAACGAAGCCGTATTGTCCAAACCCGCAAAGTGATCTATGTTGATTTTTACCAAACAAAACATTTTATTGACCCGGCAATAAGTCCTGGTGTCTTACGCGCATTAAATCAGAATTAGCGAAGACCGTTAGATGGTGCTAGTGACAGTTCGCTTGAGCCCTGTCGGAAATCTAAACACGTGATTTATATCGCCATGTACAGGCAATATAAAGCATTCCAACTAACCGGGCTGTTTTGATGATCACGAACACAAAAAGACGTTACTCAAACCAAGTCTGCTACTAAATTGAACAAAACGAGAGAGAGAATCTCAGACTATGACGCAATTAAAGTTTAAAAACTGACAAGAACGATACTCACGGCTACAACTCTTAAAAAAGAGAAAATCAAAGACTGTGACGCAATTGAAGTTTTAAAACTGACGACAGCAACGATTGTCACGACGACAAAAGCCCTGAAAGTAAGATATAATTAAGTTGTTTAGCTCAAAAGCATCGGAGACAAACACATGAAAGATAGATTTTTTAGGCATAGTTAAGAATATATAAAATTATTTACTTTATTATCAATCTTCCATTTCATTGATGTGACATGTCTGGACTGGTTACACTTGAAACTCTATTTGGCTAAATCTCAATTTCCAATATGTATTCGATACGCATGCGCCTAAAGAAACGAAATAGAAAAAGTGCAGTGCATTAAAGTCATAAACTAGAATTAATCTTCTTCGGTTACATATCTTGGCAGTGTGAAATGGTTGTGTTGTCTTTGTTGTGTTCAGTCTTGTTATCGAATAATTTATTTTTTAATTTTCTAATTTCTAAATTTCAAAAAAGACAATGGACATGTTTGCCTGGATATAAACTTTTTATTGCGATTTTAATACTACTTTGTAATTCTATACAGTTGTTGACATCTGCCTGTGCTCTTTGATCTCGTCCGTATTGTTAGATATAAGCACCATTTCTAGAGACTAATGACAGTCTTAACGTCTAAGTCTATGAATTAAGCATTTTCGTTGTCTGCTGTGATAAAACTTAAACCATATCCGCAGTAAAATATTTTTTTAAATCGACCATCATCTCACTTAATTATAAAATTAAAACATTAGTTTCTTAATCGTTAAACATAATAACTATAAAACAGTGATCGACAAGGGTTCATCGTCATATTCAGAATTCTGAACATGAGAAATGTTTTTCTTTGGTGATTTTATATAAGTTATCTCCCTTACGAGAAATGCTTTTCCATTTGTAAGAGGAAACAACGCATTGGTGTTTCTCTATAAACTGTCTCCCTTAGAAGGCTTATTCAAAATTCACAATAGATGTAACGTGGAAGTGAGGTGCTTTTAATTTGTTTCCATCGCTGTAGTAGACTGGTTCTTTCCCTCTCCACCAGGTTTGCGCCCAGCTTTACCACAGCGGTACCCAACAAAGAGAGAGAAGCAGTCTAATAAAAACCAAACGTGAGTGGAGGCCTAATAGTCTGTGTAAGTGAGCGTAACAGACGTTAAGCCTGGTTCCTGTACCGTAATCCGTACGCAGCATTATGGAAAGACAGGAACTAGGCTAATCAGACGTTCAATTTTTCTATAGACAAATTCGTCTCAATCTGTTTGAGTAAAGCAGTGGAAGTCCTAGTGGAAATAAATGCACAAACAGAGAGAGATAGAAAGGGAACCAGTCTAGAGTTTTCTGTCGAATTATGACATAGAATGCCTTAGAAGAATAGCAATATTTGGTAACCATGCATGCAAAAACACCAATATTTTCTATATCGTCACATGTGACAATTGAGGTTTTTATTTCTATACTAGTAGTCTTTTGTTAACAGCAATAACACAAACATTTTGATTTGCAATTTATATATTTCAGGATTTAATTGTTGTTTCTTTGTTTAGAAATATAAAATTCAAAGGCTTTACGTTCCGGTTTTTACGTTATTATTCATAAAACTCTAGTGTCATATATTTACTTTTGGTGATACCAACTGCATTGCGTCTGGTTGTTTGTATAGATCTATAGATACAACAGGAGAACGTAGATTCAAGTGCGCGATAAGACATGGCAGTTTCTGTTTTAAAAAATGATAACAATTTGTTTTCAAAAATATTTGTCAATAAAATCATTATTGTTATTCAAGATTAATGTTAAAAGAACAAAATTTCTTTTTCTAACAACAATACTGAAACCTAGGGAGGGACTATATTTTTAACGGCTGTTCCATGAATCGAGCAGGTCAAGCCGTTGGAACGTATGCACAAGTTTCTCCAACAAATTAGGCTGAAGATATGTTCAATGGTTCTTGTTTTACAATTAGAAAATTAAAATTAAATATAAGGATTAAACTTTTGTCGAGTAACGAGTTCCATTTAGAATAGGTGTGTATCTAACTGTGTCCCTTCCATGATAAACACAACCAGACTGAAGTGTAACCCTTATCCTGCTAATCACAGCATTTGTTGTGTATGGTATATGTTGCTTCATTCTATTAGATAGTCCACAGACATAGATAACATCTAATTACAAAAATTTACCATCTATATTCTTTAAGCTCAGGATTTACAGATCAATTTTCACGTACAGTTTATACATATTGGTTGATAAATAAAAGATTTATGAATTATTTTACCACTGGTTATAAGGTGAGTCAAATATCATATAGCAGGATAAGTGTTAATCTTTATATAAACGCTTGCTATGCACTCATAACACTCACATCTCATACCAAATATCGTGCAGATGTACCGACAACTAGACATGTTTGCACGCGACTCTAAAATGATCAGAATGAACCAAATTATTCACAAGCTTTTACGATCAATTTGGAGCATTTTAAAATCGTGTTGAAAAAGTTGCTAGGCAACCGAGTTACGATGTAGTGAAATACATTTGTTTTAGAGACTTTTGTTTCTTGTTTCTGGAAATCGATATGAGAACACGAACAATAATGAAAGCGACGATAGGAAAATAAAATTACCTCATTTATGATAATCAATTTCCCGTGACCTTGACCTTTAATGTAGATGTGTACATAAACATGTGATTATCCGGAACCATCAGATGGTTTAAGCTGCACATTTGATCCAATTAGTGTAAATTGAAATTCCGCATTGCACATGGTCACACGAAGTTAACGTGAGGTTCCTGAAAGGGAATCTATGATTTAGATTTACCAGGAAATCTAAATATTTGGAAACTCACGAAATATTCCTTCAAAATACAGTATCTATTTCATAGGTTTGTTTAATCAATTATTTCACTTATTACTCCCCTTCATCATTTCTTTTCATTTTTAGAATGCCAAAGACGTTAAGCGCGCGCGTAAGTGAGTGTGTGTGTATGTATGTGTGTGTGTGCGTGCGTGCGTGCGTGCGTGCGTGCGTGCGTGTTTCATTCAGGTTTAAATGATGTCACTCTCACAATCTTCCTGTGGTATCACTGCGAACATGATCGACGTAAATAAGTTCGTAAATGTACTCCATTCTGTTAGGACTATCAGATGTAAACGTTCACTATTATTTAATTGCAAAAGCGAAAGCCCTGTGTATGTTTCACTTGTAATCATAGTAGGTTTCGCTTGGAATTTCTTGGTACAACGTTCATTATGATATTAGTCACGTGATGCACTGCTTCCGGTACAAGGCAGAAAAACATCCGGAAGTTGACAGAGTAAGAGGACGCTTGAGTGTATCTTATTTCCGTTAAATCTTACAATGAATTGGATATGTACAGAACTCGAGGTCATAAGGTTTGGTCTTCTCAATGACACAGTGAATACTTAAACATACGCAGATAACTACTAACTACTAAGTAGACCACAATGGACTGAAATGTCTGCTTCACGTCATGGCCGTTACTAGGGTATCATTATAGCCGAAGCAGGGTATTTTTTGCCTTTCGAGTGGGTCCAACTCGAAACCCTAGTGGCCAAATTGAATGTATTCTTAAAAATAATTTACTAATAATATATGATATCTAGGGAAAAAATTCGGCCATGCACGTGTTGAAACTTTCATACTTAACCACGACTATAAGGTTAACATTTCAAAAGTTAAAGGTTAACTTACCTATAGTTTTAAATAGACTGCGTTGCGCCCTTTGATTTGTCCCGACAATATTAAAGCACATCCAAGGCGTCAAGGTACCAAGTTATGTTATTGCGTATCTATACAGAGGACGTAAGAAGTCTAGGAAACAAGAAAAGGGAAACGGAGCGCGGCCCTGACGGAAGGAAGTGCACAAAGGGAGAAAAACAGTCTTTATTTATAAAGTTTATAAATTGACTGGCGATCAAAACTAATGCGATGACGTATTATTTGAAATCTGATTGGCTGGATTAGTTTGCACTCAATCATTTCTCCTTTATTGCACTGACGGTTTTATTACACTAAGCATTGTAACTCAAATTTCATTGATTTCTCTGATACAATTTATATAATTTTTGATCTTTGAAAAAACACGCAAAGTTTTCTTTCAAGAAGATACCCCAAATTGAAAAAGAACCCCGAATATGAATATAGACTGTTTTTCTCCTTTTGTTCGCTTCTTTCCGCTAGGACTGCGCTCCGATATATAAAAATGTAGCGGAGCGCAGAGCAACGAATCAAAGGAAGAGAACCAGTCTATATATGATGAGAATCAAAGGAAGAGAGACAGTCTACGTATAAAGATGTCTCCGAGTTTAAGTTGCTACGTAACCGAACACAATTTTACAATATCTGTGTATATATGACAGACTCGGCCCATGGATATCTAATTTATTTTCCCTATATGTCTCTCTCAACCCAATAAGTAAGAGTAATCAAGCTGTGATTGTCTTCGGCAGACCAGGCGTCCAATTCGATAATATTAATTTGAATCCTTTCGGCCTGGGAGGTCTTCTTTATTGGAATTCTAATTGAACTTCGGGAGCAGTTTTTTTTCTTTGTTTTCAACCGGTTTAAACGTGTGTCGATTATTAGCTTCATATTTTGCATCCTGATAAAATATCATTTTGAGACACCAGGATAAAAGTTTATCCAGTCCCATTTTTTTGTATATGTACCTATTTACGTGAAATGTAACTCAAAAATGTGAATTTCGGGCCTAAGTGCTACTGTTGAAGTTGCCTGTTCGTAAATACTTCCCGCAAATATAAAAATACTATTTAAATTGTGTTTGTTGGCTACACGTCTAATATGCTTGTTAAGTTTGAATCAATAACTTTAATGCTTGACTAAAACATAAAGCAAACATTTAAGTTTCGAACAAAATGTTTTTACATTTTGGTTTCGAACAAAATGTTCGTTCATTTTAGTTTCGAACAAAATGTTCGTTCATTTTAGTTTCGATCAAAATGTTTGTTGCACTCTAGAAGTTTCCATTTGGTTTTCAAACAAAATTTGCATGTTTATTAAACAGTTAGTTTATTGTTATTTTGAGTTTAACCGAGTTAATATGTCATCAACAGAAATAAAATACTTGTACATATAAAGTGAATTTCAAACAGTGGCACAACTCTGACCTACAGAATCCGACCAACCGAAAGGTAGCCTCTTGTTGGACATATAAAGTAAAACACAGCTTAACAAAACAGACAAAATCTCAAAATCCGGATAAGCATTCTTATTCAAACGTAAGTTATAAACATGGACTTTGGATTTTTCGGTACGTTTTTCATGTTCAATACAAAAGATGCATTTGCTTATGTTTTTTTATTTTCTTCTTAGTTTAGCCGGTACCGTAACGAATATTATATATACATCTGTAATAGAAATGGCATAATATGATATTATAATGGTACCGTTGAATATTAGCTGTTTTCATAAAATAAAAATTCGAAACTACTTTATCTCCAAATCTAAATTGCAGCATTGTTACTTAACTAGCTGGCACTAAAACAGATAAGTGCGACATCTCATGTTTCGAGTATATAATATGCATTTCTTTCCGCAAATAATTAACTTCTTTTTCCATTTTTAGATTTTATTCCTCCCTAAGAGAAAAAAAAGTGTCACCCAACATCAAACTTTTATAAACATCACACCAATAAACTAAAGTTCCCCCGATTGAACCTCATCTGTTTCGTATTCTAATAAAGATCGGCTTCCAAAGCTTTTAGCTAATCAAATTACCTCCCCTTGCGGGAATTCTCCTGTGCTTAAGAAACATTTACGACAGCGCCCCCTAATGGGCAATTTAGTCTCCGTGCTGTACTGGATGGTACTTTATCGATTTTCGAGTGCACTTGGCACCCGACACGTGACATTCCTCGATGTTTTATCATGAATTAACTTCAATGGATTTTCACATCTCTCTCGCTCTCGTGTCCCATTGAAGCACTGTACCCATTTCAGATAAATATGAAAAGCTACATTCAGAAACAAACCCATTGACAAAGTTGATCTTGATTGCAATATAAAACTGTCTATTGAACTTTTAGAAATCGATGGATTACAAAACAACAAAATGAAAAATGTGTTTTGTATAGATTTTCAAAAATACAAAGATTCATTCAAGTAAACGGTTCAGAAAATAAGCTATCTGTTTGTACAGAAATTTAGTAAATTAAAATTACGAACAGTGACTTATTTGGTTTAAGGTACATGCGGAGTAAGTGTTTTACGGCAAATTATGTGCAAATAACCTACAAAAAGCGCCAGTATTGGATTTATACTTAATATTTTAAGCAAAAGGGGGCTAAAAGAGGTAAAATAGACTTTTTGTTTAAAGCACAAAATTAAGACCAAACAAAATGCGCGTTTCAAATGGTGACGTCATTATTAATTGTCAGAACCATCCAACCGTGCACTTAACCTGGGAGATGTCTTCCTCATAGACTCAACGAAAATTACCGGTCGTGCGTTTATGGCAGAATTTAGGCACAGTTTGTTTCTAATAAAAACTTGCGTTACATCTTATTTGTGTTAGAATGCCTTACACTATGATGTACCGATGTCGTACTACACTGTATTTTAAGAGGGGTCACGTGATATTTAAGTCGTCGTGGTCACTGGATAAGAACACATTTGCTCACGCCCTTATATGTTTCCGTACCTTAATGGTTGTTGAGGGGTTTTGTAGATTTTAAACAATTTTAAAGATACATCGTAGTGTCAGCAAATGTGGGTCGTTGACCCAACACTATGATAGTACACGGCGAGCTTGGTACTGTTTCCGGTTTTGGACATTTTTATCCGGAAAACAAACTATTATTAGAATGCTTGTACGGTACCCATCTCTTGACGTAACTGACCATCGTCGAGTGCATCTTCACAGAACGCGTTCATAACACAGGGGAAGACCACAAATTTCATTTTACAAACCTGACGTTACATATAACTACAAATATATAAAGTATAAACTTGGTAAAATATGTTTTCTAAACCACTGCTATAACGTATGCAGTCACACCTGTCTATAAATACCGCACACGAGACCACACAAAGCGGTCTGTATATGAAGGCGGTCTTTATATACAGGTAAGAATAAGTGTAATTAAACTCCAAGGGACCTGATTTAGTGGGCTTTATGTACAGATGGTCTCTGTATTCATCATGACTGCTTATGTGGACACTATTATGAACGTTTTACACTTATATTAAAAAAAAATTGGTTAATCCGGACACCTTGATCCCGAGTTAAAGTCCGGATTAATGAACCTTACAGAAAAATCTGAAATTGCGTAAACCGTCAAGAAGAAAGTCCAAAAGTTATTTGTAATTCAGAAATAATCCCTTTGCGCAAATCTAATATAAAAGTTGTTATAGATATTAAACATTTCTGAGATCAAATATGGCAAAATATGAGAAAATTGCTTATATTTTAATACAAATAAAAAAAAATTCAGTAGATACTAAGAAAACTCCCACACTTCTGTCGCTACTACAGCATTTTCATAACAATGTTTTGTGTGGCCTGCTTCAAAAAAACATTAATTGGTTAGCCTGACTATTTAGCAATATAACAAAAAGATATCAATGTTTCTTTGAGACATAATTCGTTTTGCAAAATTATGAAGAATTGCATCTTAATCAAGATCACTAACAAACGTCAAAAGAAATGGAAACCTACACGCAATCACATCACAACAATTTGTTTTCAAACCATATTGATTGATATTCATTTTACAAGTTATGTGATTGCCATAATATTGGATCAAGTATTAGATTTTACTTGAATGTTGATGACAAAAGTCTGATATTGAGTCATAGAAAAGACTGTTATATCATGAGAGACTTACCACCGCCAGAGAGAACGTAAAAGTACAAGTGCTTCAATAAAATAAAAACTGCAGACAGCGTCATTGTCTTTTATGTCACATGGCAGTAAATATATAGAAACGAAAAAATGATATGGCAATTGGGAATATGTTTATTAGTTTAAACATAGCCGTATTGCCAGTATAATAAAGCAAAAGGAACAGACACAAGTTATAACAAATTACTAGGTCTTCTCCTTATATTTTTTGGTAGTGGAAGGGGTTATTATTATGTATGTAACCATTTGACGCTTATGTAACAAGAAAACGTATGGATTCCAAACGTGATATGTTTCGCTTCTAATTTTTTATTAGAACTTCGTGATTTTTCCATTTTAAGTTAATAAATGTATATTTGGTTATTTTTCTGTGTGCGTCCAACGTTTTCCTTATGTTTGCCAATGTCCATGGATTTACGGCTTTAAAATATCGTCTTTTTCGTATTTTCTTCTTTGTAAATTTTTATTGTAGTTTAACGTCCCTTCAACGCATGTATAGGTCATATTGAGACGATGTCTGCTTGTAGGGCTTTGCAGGTAGCGAGAGGATTGCCTAATTTTAACGTCTTAGGTTTTGGCGCGGCCGGGATTCGACCCCCGTCTGGAACTCTAGCACCAGCCTACCAGCAGGAAGCAAACGCTTTACCTCTGAGCCATCGCGCCGATGAGAAATGGTAACGTAAAGAATATATTAATTGTTAAACAAAGGGATTAATATTACGTTTATCAAACTTTGACTCTGACTTTGTGTCCATACATGATACCAGAAAATATAAGGATTTCAAAAAATTTATGATAATCTTAAGAACATGTTTGTGATAAACAAAAGAGATTGATATTATGAATGTAATCATTTGACGCTTACATAGTACCCGTCTTGGTAACCAGAAATCATATGGATTCCAAACATAGTCTGAAGGATGTTAATTGATAGACAAAGGGATTGACCTGCGTACGTAATTCTTTGACGACGACATATCAACGAGCAGTTGTCCTTTGATTATAAGTCTAGTCGGTTTTTATGTACTGGAAACGTGTTGACATTTGCAGGAAGTATATCAAATATTCCCATGGCATTTTTGATGTATTAATATGCACGTATGTCTTCTTTCGAGACATTTTCTTATAATTTATATCTGCACGTAAGTAATAAGTCCAAATATAGTCCTTGAAAAAAATAGTAAATCGAAAAACCAAGACGATATTCTAAGCCGTAAGTCCATGGACATTTGCAAACAATAAGAAAACGTTAGACGCACACAGAAAAATGAACCAAATATACATTTATTTACTAAAAATGGAAACATCACGAACTTCTATTAAAACACTAGAAGCGAAACCAGGTGCTCGCGATATGGTAAGCGTTT